>BQNB010011122.1:39922-82218 GCA_026074375.1 Tanacetum coccineum
CCTCATTTTTCTTATAGTGAGCTAGTCTAGCTTCTACTGATTCTAAACCTGCTTTATAAGTTACTAAATTAAATTGAGACTTTTTTTAATCTGAAGACAAACTATCATATTGTTCTTTGAGAGTAGCATAAGCTTTTACACATGATTTAGAACAAGAATCTACCTCAGAATCTGAACTGGAAGAACTTCCTGAAGATGTATATGCCATTAATGCATAGTTTGTAGGATTTTCTTCTTCAGCTTGGTAGCTCCAATCATACCCTCCAATTCCATCTTGAGCAACCAAGGTATTTTCAGTGGGAGTTTCCACTGTCACAGTTATTTTACTATTCTCTCTTACTCTGTTTTCCTGATTTCTAGGAGCTCTACATTCTCTTGCAAAGTGACCATTTTTATGACAATTGTAGCACTCCACTTTAGACTTGTCATATAACACCCCGTGTTTTAGGGTCATTTACGACGTCAATAAATTCACTATGTATTTTTAGTATTGTACGCGGTTGCTTTTAAATCGTAATAGTTAAGTTAAACCGCGTAAGCTAAAAATGATCATTCAATGTAAACGGGCATCAAACAATTAAATGTTTACATCAAGCAAGTGTTGAATAATTATTTTAAGAATAATTATTAACTTTGTTCATTTTATTTTTATCAGTTACGTAAAGTGTTTACGTTTCGCGATAAATTAAGTTTAGGCATTCCCGGAACCGCAAAAATAAACCTACGCTTCAACGAATACCTATTTTTATTTCCAATAACCAAAGTTTTATAAAACTTTACCACACTTGTATAAGTGGGACGTCCCACATAAGAAAAATAAGCAAGACTTATTCAATTTACAAGTATACATTCTAAATTAAAACTACAACTTACATTACTTACACTTTATACTTTCATCCAAGTATACTTTCATTTTTATTCAAGTAAAGTACTATCTAGTCATCCTTATTCCATGGGGTTAACCTCAACTATTAGGGGACATAGAAACACCAACATTTAAGATCTAGACAATGTACATGGAAGGGTTAGTAAGACCTAGGGCATGACTAGTGGTTTTGACCACTAGTCACCCCCATTTCATGCAAATGTTGCCGCCCCCCTTGCTACCTTTTTCTTAGTCATTTGGTCTTGATAATACTTGCATTGCTAGTCATATTAATATATAAGAGTGCTAGCAAGAGAGATAATAAACATACAATACACTTCACTTACAAAAATCAACCATCTCTCCCTTTTCTTCCTTGTTTAGCCACGGCAACAAACACCCCTTTTATATAATTCATAGCTTGATTTTCCAAGACCATACAAGCACTCATACATCATTCCTATGATAACCTAAGGTGTTTTGAAGGGTTGGTTAAAGGTTTACAAGTATTTAAGCAAGTATTGCAAGATTAGGGTTTTCTTGGAAAACTAGGGTTTTCAAGTTGTGTAAGCTTGGATTTTTCATCTAAACAAGGGTTTAGATCACATTTTCCATCATCCTACATCTCATTAAGGTCATCTAAAACTCATTATGTCTTTACATTTATCATTTTATGTGTATATATGTTCTATGTAGCAAGAATCACCATTAGGTTACTTTTAAACATGTGGAATGGATTTTTACTTGTGATATTGATTTTGTACACTTTTACACATGTTATGTTGATGGTAATATCATGTTATAATGAGATTATAAGTGTTGTACAATCTTGGTTTAAGTATAAAAAGTTCATGTATAAACTAGTAATTAAAGTTTTACTTAAGAAAGTTTATGAGTTAAAAGTGTTGTTATGGACTTGTTAACTTGGACATTTGGACAAGATATGGACTAATGGACACTATTATATGTATGACATAGGGTATAAAGAGTTGTGGGAAACTTGAGGTATTTTATTAGGTTAAAAAGGTATATAAAACAAGTTATAAATAAGTATACATATTGATTTCAAAGGGGCTGTTTTGGTTCGTGTATGGTAACAGCCATATTATGTTTTATAAAGATAGTACACCTCATGACGATTCCAAATATGTAAAGAACTCGAAAAACCGCCTTATAACGAAAAAGATACGGCAAATATACGTTTTACGTTAATACCGGGTTTATAAAAGTAAATTTTATAGAAAAAAGTTATCAAATACTTCTGATATATAAAGTTTAGTATTTTTCATAGATCACACATATTTTTAGGATTTTAAAACAATTTGGATCATAATTTTTGGATCAATAACGAAAAAGTTATGAATTACGCGAGATTATATACTTAAATGTATAAAAATACTTTTATAAAACTATTTTTATAAAATTTACTGTTCATCTCAGATTTATACATTTTGAAAACATCATTAATATGATATAAATTTTTAATAACAAAGACGTGCTCGAAAGAATCGCTAAAAACGGAGTTAAAACGAGTAAAATACGACATTTACGGGTTTTACGATAACTAAAACTATAAAAATAAATTTATAAACTGGCGTAAACAGTAAAAAGTACTGTTCACTAGAGGACATGAAATACAAAAATGTCATATTTTGATACTTCGTCTTAATACGAAAGCGTGGACATAAGACACGCAAGAAACGGACTTGAAACGTGAAAGTTATGTCATTTTTACTAAAGGGATATTTATAAACGTTTTAACTTTATAAATATGATTTCACTAAAATGATTAGATTGTGATTGAGCTATATAGAATTATATATGGTAGTAGTTACCCAATGTGATTAGTACTTATACGACCTATATTGGATTAAGTTGCACTCGATCATTACTGTGACGCATTTTCTGTGATATACTTGATATATGCTCACTCAAGGTGAGTTCATAGCCCCACGTTTTACATGATTTATTTTATAAGTTTTTGGGGTGAGAAACATGCACAGTTTTATAATTGGACCATATTTTTATAGGATGCACTGTTCAGCTTGGTAGCTCCCAATTATTCCTTCCAATTTCAATCTTGAGCAAACCAATGCATTCAAGTGGGAGTTTTCCACTGTTATATATTCTTCCTACTATTCTATCATTCCTCTGTTTTTTCTGATTTCTAGAGCTCTACATTTTCTTACAAAGTGGCCATTTTTATGACAATTGTAACATTCCACTTTTGACCTGTCAAATCCAACTCTTTGACCATTTACATCCAACTTCCTTCCTGTCCTCTTGATGAATCTCCTAGCTCTAATTGTCAGCAGGCCTTTTCCTATTCATAAATCCAATTCTTCTAGGTCATCAAGATCAATTTTGTTCTAGATCCTCCTCGTGCAAGTTAATAGAATTGGGCTGACTTTGGGCTGACTAGCTAGGAAAGCACAGATCACAACATCACTAAGGTTATCTCTAGATGTTGGATTACTTTGAGTATGAGCAGTATTAACTCCATAAGTAGTGTTATCTGCTTCATTTGTGTTGCTGTTGTTGTTGCTGTTAGTGCTGTTGGAGGACACAAAAGCCACATTTTGTGAATTTTGTCTTGTACTTGATGATCCTGTAAGTTCAGGTTCATATATCTTCAAGTTGTTGTACAAGTCATCCAAACTGATGGTCTCTATTTCCTCTTTGTTCCTCCAGATCAAAGCATGAGTCTTCCATTCAGATGGAAGACTTCTCAACAGTTTTAAGTTCATGCCCTCTTGTGTAATAACTTCGCCTTGAATCTCCAACTGACTAATAAGTTTTTGTAACCTATCAAAAGTTTGACCCATTGATTCTGAACTTGATCCTGCAAAGTTCTCATATTGTTGCTTGAGTAGAGTTCTTTGAACTTTCTTGGAATCCTTGTTTCCTCCATACCTCTTCTCAATGGCTTCTATGAGCAATTTTGCATCTTTATATGAATGGAACTTCAGTTGATCCTTATTTGGGAGTGCCATCAACAGAGTTCCTCTAGCTTTCATCTCATTCCCCCTATCTTGCTTTTTTTTCTGCAGAAGTGGGTTCATATTCTTGCTCAACTTCTCCAACAGTTCTCTTCAGCACTTTGTTACCATTCAGAATTACTTCCCAGAGGGAGTAATCAGTCATGAGAAAGTATTGTTCTATCCTCATTAACCAGAGATAATATTCCCCTGGGTTGAGGATAGGAAGTCTTGCAATCAGAGTTGTAGAAGTAGTTCCTGTCTCCATCTTATTATTAAGAAATAGATCTAGTATATATTGTTTGTTTCTTCTTATTCAAAGCTTCACAACAAGCTCTGATACCACTTATTGATCTCAATGAAGAGATCTTAAACTCCTTAGCTTGATGTAAGGTTTAGTATCCTTGGATAAATCCAAAGGTACTAAGATTGAAACTTTGAGAGTATGATATAAACTATGCGGAATCTAGTTTATACCACTAAGAAGAATAATAGAAATATGTGTATGACAAACAGAACCAAAACAATAAGCTTCAATATATCAATATGAACACTCTTTGATAGTGTTAGGGTCTACAACCTTGAAGCTATGCCAATGACTCATTTTTGGTACATTGAATTCTATACCCTAGGACCTCCTTTTATACACCAAAGAGTCCTACAAAGCTTACAATACTTTCCTAAGTTATCATAATATTTTAAACAAATAACTTATACATATCTTTCACAAAAATAACTCTATACTTATCTTTGTAAGTATTCTTGTTCTCCAATCCTTTCTCTTGTCTT
This sequence comes from Tanacetum coccineum, assembly GCA_026074375.1. NCBI lineage: Eukaryota > Viridiplantae > Streptophyta > Magnoliopsida > Asterales > Asteraceae > Tanacetum > Tanacetum coccineum. The sequence goes on from BQNB010011122.1 coordinate 44,555, forward strand.
TATCCATTTGACAGTAGAAACTTTTTCAAGCAGTTGTAATCTTTCAGCAGTTTAACCAACAACATTAACTTTTGAACTAGCAGCACTAACTGAGCACAAGCAGCATTAACTACTTATAAATTTATTCTAGCAGTACTAACATATACTAGCAGTACTAACTTTTGTACTAGCAGTAGTAACTACTTAGTATATTTTCAGTCTTCATCTTTAAGCAATCTTAACTTCTACTAGCAGCAGTAACTTTATAATAACAGTACTAATTATACTAACAGTAGTAACTAGAAGTAGTAACTTTTATACTACCAGTACTAACTACTTAACATAGATTTTATTAGTATTACCAGCAGCACTAATTTATGCTTGACAGCACTAATATATACCTGAGCAGTAGTAACTCTAAGAATCATTTTGAAGTCTTTTAAACCCAACACAAGCTAATTAACAAAAGATAAAAGCAGAGCTTGTTGTGAAGCTTTGAATAAGAAGAAACAAACAACACATATTAGATCTAATTGTCTGTGATAAAATGGAGGCAGGAACTACTTCTACAACTCTTTCTGTGCAAGACTTCCATATCCTAAACACATAAGTGGAAATATGATCTCTGGTTAATGAGGATAGAACAATACTTTCTCATGACTGATTACTCTCTCTAGGAAGTAATTCTGAATGGTAACAAAGTGTTGAAGAGAACTGTTGGAGAAACTAAGCCGGAATATGAACCTACTACTGCAAAAGAAAAGCAGGATAGGAGGAATGAGATGAAAGCTAGAGGAACTCTGTTGATGGCACTCCCAAATAAGGATCAACTGAAGTTTCATTCATATAAGATGCAAAAAACTACTGCATGGTAGCCATTGAGATGAGGTCATGAGTGAAACAAGGAATCCAAGAAAGTTCAAAGAATGCTACTCATAGTAACATTATGAGACTTTGCGGATCAAGTTCAGAAACAATGGATCAACTTTTGATAGATTGCAAAAACTTATTAGTCCGTTGGAGATTTCAATGGCGAAGTTATTACAAAAGGAGGACACTGAACTATTAAAACTGTGAGAAGTCTTCACATCTGAATGGTAGACTCTGTGCTTTGATTCTGGAGGATCAAAAAAAGAAATAGAGACCATTAGTTTGGGATGAATTATACAACAACTTGAAGATATATGACTGTGAAATTATAGGATCCCTCAAAGTACAATGTTAAAATCCACAAATGGAGGTTTTGTGTCCTCTAAGGCACTAATAGCAATAGCCAGCACCAAAATGATGCAAATAACACTGATTATGGAGTTTGTTTGCACTTACTCAAAGTATTCCTACATCTGGATATAACCTTAGTGTGCTGTGTGATTTATGCTTTCACTAGCTAGTCAGCCCAAATTATCACTCAACTTGCACGAGAACGATCTAGAACCAAAATTGATCTCGATGGACCCTAGAAGAAATGGATTTACAATGGGAAATGGCTATGCTGACAATTAAAGCTTGGAGATTCATCTAGAGGATAGGCAGGAAGTTAGATGTAAATGGTCAAAGAGTTGGATTTGATAGGACTAAAGTGAAGTGCTATAATTGTCATAAAAATGGTCACTTTGCAAGAGAATGTAGAGCTCCTAGAAATTAGGAAAACAGAGGAAGAGAGAATAATGAAGGAAATGTGATAGTGGAAACTTCCACTAAAAATGCCTTGGTAGCTTAAAGAGGAAATTGGAGGGTAGAATGGAGCTACCAAGATAAGAAGGAGCATCTATTAAACTTGGCATTAATGGCTACATAATTATTTAGGATGTTTCTTCCAGTTCAGATTATGAGGTAGATTCTTGTTCCAAATCATGTATAAAAGCTTATGCTACTCTCAAAGAACAATATGATAGTTTATCTTCAGATTACAAAAAAGTCTTATTTAATTGTATTCCTTATAAGCAGGTTTAGATTCAGTTGAAGCTAGAATAGCTCCACTATATGTAAAATAAGGTTGTGTTTGAAGAGAGCATTAATGTTTTTTAACTCGAAGTTAAACTAAGAGATAATGCTTTAGTTGAAAACAAAAAGAAATTGGAAAAAGCAGAAAAAAAGAGAGATGAGTTAAAACTAACATTAGAGAAGTTTCAAAATTCATCTAAATCTTTGAATAATTTGCTAGAAAGTCAAGTTATTGACAAGTTTAAATCTGGACTAGGATATAATGCAGCTTCTTCTACTGCAGCTTCTCCTGCAGCAGAAAGCTTTGTGAATTTATCTGAGATGTTAAAAAATCAGGAGAATAATAAGTCCAAATCTGATAAGGGATATCATGCCGTTCCCTCACCTTATTACTGGGACGTCAATTTCCCTTCAAACCTTGATCAAACGATATGGATGAAATAGTTGATGAGTGAGAATATAGATGTCTGTTACTGTTGTTCACACCTTCGTAATGTTAAGGAAAGTTGAGGTCAAAAATCACTAAGTCTGTTGATGTAAAAATAAATGGTGATGTAGTAGACCATATAACGACGTTAGAAAAAAATAGCTTTATACCTTCAGTTCATTGAGATTTGGAATTCTGATGATGATAGTGAGGTAGGAATTTTCTTCCTAATTCGTTAAGGATAAACGTTAGACCTAGCACTTAAAAAGATAAAATTTGTTAAGTTGCTAGTGGGAAACAGTAGAGGAATGTAGAAGAAAAACACCTAAACAAAACAATCCTATCATATAGGAACAAAAGAAAACTGGAACAATTTAAGTCCCAAAAGACTAAGAAGGGACTTTAAAATGATTAATAAAAGCTGGTTTTTTTTGTGGTTGTTTTGAGCATCATTCCATTATGTGTGTGATAAAAAGGTTTATTAAGACCAGTGTGACAACTCAAGTAGGGTGAATCACAAGAACTTTCTAAGAAATGACTAAACCCTCACCCTAAATAGAAAATTTATCCACAAGCTAGTACTAATAAGGTCTGGCAATAAATTAATATACCGGGGCAAAAGTGTTAATATGTTGTCACACCAGCTTAATACTTGCAGGCTCAAAACCACTCGTGAGTCATCTAGATTCAATAACAAAATGCTTACAAAAAGGATATTATAAGTCAAAAGGCCATGTTAGAAAAGTTTCATTAAGTAAAACAAAAATAGTTTTTCAATATAAAGGTGAATAATGTCATGGTAAAAGATATTACTGCTAGGGATTGCGCTAGTAGTAGTGAAAAACAAAGGAAAAGGGTTAATGTTGTTACAGGCCTACTGCATGCTTGGCATGGTTTGGGAAAGCCAAAAAAACCAGTAATGCCATCATATCCTTTCAAAGAAATATCTCTTACATCGATGCACGACGGCAGATCCAAGTCTAAAATGGCTTGGATCCCAAAAGAGTCTAAATTCTCTTACTTTATCTGAAGAGGCACACCACGTAGCAGAAGGTAGTAGTACAAGGAAAAAAGGGGTTTTTGACTAGTGGTTACTTAGGCACATGATTGGAAACAAATTACTATCTTACTGATATGAAGATTATGATGGTTGTTTTGTTTCCTCTTGGAGTGGTATAAAGGTTGAATTTCTTGGAAAAAGAACTAGAGAATAACCATTGTTACAGGTCAAGCTGGAGAAAGGAAAATAAAACTAAACAAGATTACATCCTTTAATACCTTTTTGCACCAACTAAATCTTTAATATCTCAGGTCCTAAGGATAGTGAGAAGATTTCTAGAAATGAAGGCCTACTAGAGTGGATGTAAGTGGAGCTTCAGATATAAAGATGGAGAGAAGTTCAAGCCACAAGAAGTTAAGTTTGAAAGGATACTCAACAGAAAAGCAAATGTACATCCTAAACAACACTAATGGTTTAATACTGTTAGTACAACTGTTTAGTTTACTGTTGGATCATCTTTTTACTAATGATGCTCTATTCATCACCAGTTAATGATGCTAGAATTTTGAGGAACATCTAGCTTGACAATTATTTCTACCTTTCAAAAAAATGCCTTTTTATCTTCCAGACTGTACAATATCGTATTTCAATTGATGATACTGGTATTTTTGCTAATCGCTTTTATGATGATGAAGATGTGGGTTGCAGCAGCTGACTAAACAACTTAGAATCAAACCATGACATGTCTTGAATGCCTATTCCCAAACTAGGATTGACAAAGGATCATACTAAAGACCATATCATTGTGACTTAACTTCAGTATTTAAAAAAGGTGAATGGACCAAGGATTTCTTATGAACATGCTATGGTTAGTTACATTAATAAGCAGAGGAGAACAAATTACAAAGATTATCAAAATTGATTATTTGCCTGTTTTCTCTCTTAAAATGAACCTAAGAAAGTAATTCAAGCTCTGGAAGATCCAAGCTGAATAGAAGCAATGCAAGAGGAGCTTCTATAATTTTAACTTCAGAAGGTTTGGACACTGGTTAATCTACCTAATGGCAAGAGGGCCATTGGAACCAAATGGGTCTTTAGAAATAAGAAAGATGAGAGAGGAATTGTTATTAGAAATAAGGAAAGACTGGTTGCACAAGGTTACACCCAAGAAGAAGGTATTGATTATGATGAGGTTTTTGCTCCTGTTTCTAGGATAGAAGCAATCTGGTTATTTTTTGCCCATGCATCATATATGAGGTTCATTGTGTACCAGATGGATGTGAAAAGTGCCTTCTTATATGGTACTATTGAAGAGGAGGTATATGTTTACCAACCTCCTAGTTTTGAAGATCCATAGTTCCCTGACAAAGTATATAAGGTGAAAAGCTTTTATATGGTCTTACATTCAAGCATCTAGAGAGCTGATATGAGACCTTGTCTAACTACTTTTATTGAAATGGATTTAGAAGTGGCACTAGATAAGACTTTGTTCATCAATGAAGGCATAAAGTAATGATATCTTGTTAGTACATGTTTATGTTGATGATATCATCTTTGGGTCACAAAGAAGTCTTTATGTGATGAGTTCTGAAGGTTTGATGCACAAGAGATTTCAGATGAGTTCTATGGGAGAAACTTACTTTCTTCTTAGGATTACAAGTACAACAGAAGGAGGATGGAAATCCTTCATAGCCAAGACAAATATGTGGCTAATATTAAAGGAAAGTTTGATTTGCCATTGTTAGACAGGCAACGCACTCTTAATAGAGACCTAATTAAGGGCATTGAGTTAAGAATGAAGAAACTACAAAGCTGTAGATGTTAATTATTACAGATCAAATGATTGGACAATTAAATGTACTTAACAGCTTCTAGGCCTGACATAATGTTTGTTGTTTGTGCTTGTGCAAGGTTCCAAGTTACACCAAAGACTTCACATATTCATGCTGAGAAGAGAATTTTTAGATACTTGAAAGGTCAACCTAAATTAGGCTTTCGGTATCCTAGAGATTCACCATTTGGACTTGGTGGATTTTTCAGTTAGTGTTTATGATCCGGTGCCAGTCTTGACAGGAAATCCACAATAGGTGGCTGTTGTCAATTTCTTGGCAAGAGATTAATTTCATGGCAATGCAAGAAGCAGACTATAGTTGCCAACTCTACTACTGAGGCAGAGTATGTTGTTGCTGCTAATTGCTGTGGACAGATGTTATGGATTCAAAATCAAATGCTTGATTATGGGTTCAACTTCACGAATACCAAGATTTACATTGATAATGAAAGTACCATTTGTATTGTGAAGAGTCTAGTGTTTCACTCTAAAACCAAGCACATAGAGATTAGGCACCATTTCATTAGAGATTCTTATGAAAAGAAGTTGATTCAAATGATCAAGATTCACACAGACCATAATGTTGCAGATCTTCTCACAAAGGCATTTAATGTTAGCAGATTTAACTTTTTTATTTCTGGCATTGGATTACTCAATCTTTGAAGCTAAAATTTGTTGGAGTAATGATTGATGAGGTTTGAAGTTAAAACTGGTAGTTGTAAGGTTAATACTGCTAGGCAAAAAATTAGTACTACCAGCAAAAGTTAGTACTGCTGAGCCAAAGTTAGTACTGTTGGGATATCATTAGAGTTACAATTAATGAGCAAATTTTTAACCCTTGAAGCATTATTTGAGGGTAGGTCAATTGAGAATGAATGAAAGTGATTAAAACATCAAGTAGATATGGATGAAGGGTTAGGAAAACCTATTGATCCCCAACACCAATCCACATTTATCAAACTCTATCATAAAGAAACCAATCATCGTTCCATCATCATATCAACACAAAAAGACCCACAAACCTAGGAAAGCTATAAGGGCCACTGAGATATCTTAGTCTAGTGGACCTATTAACCTTGTTGCAGATGGAACTGTCTATAAGAAGTGGGAAGGAAGAATGGAAAGGGCTGTCACTACTGCTTCTAGCTTAGATGCAGGCAATGAAATAATGGTAAACATAAATTGGAACCCCAATTCATGGCAACACTATATCGAGTCTTTTCCTTAGGGAACTGATTCAGGTAGTGGTCCCAAGTGCCAAGATACTATATTAGGGGGGGTGTACATGCTCAAACTAGGTTTGAGACTACATCTAAACACTCTAATGATCCACCTTTGTCAAGAGTTTACACACTTTTGAAATGGGTTTTCGAGGACAGCTATTGAAACTATTGGAATTGATGGAACTTTGTACAAAATTGTCAGATTTGGTGAGCAAAAACAAAAGAGAGATGTTGTGAGTTGAAAAACAGAAAGAGAGATGTGTGAATAAAAACAGAAAAGAGTGATTTTATGAGCAAAAAGAATTGAAGAACTAATTGATGATAGAAGTCCTTTTTGGAAAGAAATTGAAGTTAATGCTGGTAACTCAAACTTAATGTTGTTAGCCTTAGGTTAATACTGGTAATATAACTTAATGCTGCTAAGCATAAAGTTTCTACTGCTGGTATACATTAATGCTGCTAAGCTTACGTTGATGCTGTTGAGTTACTGCTGCCGGGTTACTTACTACTGTTAGGCATAACATAGTGCTGTCAGTTTAAGTTAATGCTGCTAGGCATAATTTAGTGCTGCCAGTTCAAGTTAATGCTGCTGAGGGTGATTTTATAAATACTTCAATTCAGGGTTTCATTTGATTCTTTATTCGATTTCAATCATTCAAACGCTCTCTAAACGTAAACCCTAACTCAATTTCATCTTTAATCATCAAAACACAAAACAATGTCAACCCTAACTTTTCCTGACACTCACAACATGGTCGCATTCTTGGAAAAACCTGCTGAAAGTGATGGGTTTCATGAAATTATTGATTTTCTGAATGCTAACCAAATTCATTATGCTTTAATTATCAATCCTATTATCTACACATCTTGCATTGAATAGTTCTGGGCAACAGCAAAGGTAAAGACGGTTAATGGAGAATGTCAGATACAAGCCCTAGTTGATAAGAAGAAAGTGATTATCACAGAGATAAGTATTAGAAGTAATCTTCACTTAGAAGATGTAGATGGTACTGATTGTTTGCCAACTGCTATAATTTTTGAAAAACTGGCAAGAATGGGGTATGAAAAACCTTCTCAAAAGCTTACATTTTATAAAGCTTTCTTTTCACCATAATGGAAGTTTTTAATTCATACCATATTGCAATGCCTTAGTGCTAAGTCAACTTCCTGGAATGAATTTAGTAGCACTATTACTAATGGGCCTCTGTAATCAATGCTTGGCCACAAAACCAAAAATTTAAAATCTGTCCAAGTACATTTTGAATGCATATGGTAAAAAGCACGTTAGAGAGGAGGGGTTAAATTTTTGATGTATCCACGATTTGTACAAGTGTTTATTAATCAACAGCTTGGCGATATATCACATCACAAGAAGATTTATGTTAATCCCTCACACACAAAGAAAATCTTTGCCAACATGAAGAGAGAAGGAAAAGACTTTTCTGGGAGAGTAACACCCCTGTTTGCAACAATGATGGTTCAAGCTAATCAAGAAGAGGGTGTAGATTCAGGTATTCATACTGCTTCTCACCAAACACCCATTACTATTCAACTATCTATATCTAAACCCCAAAAGAAACAGTCTAGGAGGAAGCAGAAAAAGACTACTACAGTTCCTTACCTTAGTGATTCTACTGTTGATGTACCAAATGAGGAGTCTGTGCCTACACATTCCTATGATCCACTGCTCAGTGGCGAGGATAGATTGAAACTCGCTGATTTGATAGATATGTATACCAAATTATCTAAGAGAGTCCTTGACCTGGAACATACTAAGACTGCTCAAGCTTAGGAGATCACAAATTTGAAGCTGAGAGTTAAAAAGTTAGAAAAGAAAACAGGGTTAAGAACTCATAAATTCAAGAGACTGTACAAGGTTGGTGTCACAAAAAGAGTAGAATACTCAGATGATGAAAGTTTGGGTGCTTAGGAAGATGCATCCAATCAGGGGAGGAGTATTGAAGACATTGACAAGGATGCTGAAGTTTCTTTAGTTGATGAAACCTAGGGAAGATTATATGATGCAGAAATGTTTGATACAGATGCTCTTATTGGTAATGAAGTTTTTGCTTAAAATGATATGATTGAAAAAGAACAAGATGTAATTCCTAAAGAAGTTAGTATTGCTGCTCCCTCTACTACTACTGTGTCACCACCTGTTATAACTGAAGTAGAGATTACCTTAGCTCAAACCTTGGCTAATTTGAAGAGTGCAAAATCTAAGGTTGTGATACAAGAGCCAGTACAGAGTATAACCACAACAGCACCTTCAACAATTCCTAAAGCTAAAGGCATTACATTTAGAGATGCTGGCGAAAGCACTACAAGAACACCAACATCAGTATCTTCTTCAAGCATCAAAGATAAAGGGAAAGCTAAGATGGATGAACCTGAAGTGCCATTAAAGAAAAAGGATCAAATTGCTCTTGATGAAGAAATGGCTAGAAATCTTAAAGCTCAAATACAAGCTGAACTCATTGAAGAAGAAAGGATTGTAAGGAAAAAGGAAGAGGAAGCCAACATAGCTTTGAATGAATCATGGGATAACACACAAGCTATGATAGAGGCAGATTTTGAATTAGCTCAGAGGCTACAAGCAGAAGAACAGGGAGAGATAACCATTGAAGAAAGATCAAGACTGTTTGTAGAGCTTATGAACAAATGAAAGAAATACTTTGCAAAGCTTAGAGGTGAAGAGAAAAGAAGAAAGCCACCAACTAAAGCTCAAAAGAGAAATCTAATGTCTACCTATCTCAAAAACATGGGTAGATAATATACTCATTGGGATCAACAATTTTTTTCCAAGATACGAAAAAAAATTAATTTACAATTCATGGAGACGGCGTCAGGATTTTTTCCTGACGATGTCACCACTCCAGCTACAATTGTCACCACTCTAGCTACAATTGTCACCACTCCAGCTACAGTAAATTTTGTATTTTCTTGAATTTTTGAAAAAAAAAATTTGTGCAATTTCCAGAATTTTTAATTTTCCTAATCCTTGCAAAAAACCACGATTACATTAGTACATTCATCATATCTTTATTGCTTTCGTAGTGTCTAAAACTAATAAACAAAGGTTGTATATTATTATCCCGTAGAATTTTATGTGTGGTGCAGTTGTTTCTTGTCTTTGCTTTACAGGTTATATTTAATGAGGAGAAGCCCGGAAGTTCTTATGATTTTCACGTGGATGATTCTTTGATGACGATTTAGTCGGTTTATCTTGTTTCTTCTCTAATATTGAGCAAAACCAGGGGAGTACTAGTTTCTTTTGGTTTTCTTACTTTCCCTTTATTCGTTTTGTGGGTACTTGTAAAATATTGGAGACAATGTTTAAAATAAGTGCCCCAATGTTTAAAATAAGTATAAGGGAAAAATAATGCCTTAGAAACTATTCCTTCAATTGCATTTACTTTGTCATTAAAAAAGATGAGTAATATACTGAAACGTAGCATAGATGGCAATTTTGACCCAAATTAAAAAAATTAATGGCACATACCGATGAAAACTTAGTATTAATAGCGTCTCATTCAATAGGAGTTATATTACTAGCATAAAAACCACCCACTTAAAAATTCCACCCTAAAAATGTGAGGTTTGTCTTTAGATCTTTAGGAATTAAAAGCACCCATCTTTGGTGCTTTGATAATTTTAACCTTTAGCTTGCTCGAGTTAAGGATTTGAGCAATCATATGTGTTTTGTTCATGGATTTGATCGAGCATGTGTAGTTTTGTCGCTTTTTCTGGAGCATTGGTATGGGTTAAAATTATGAGAGTGTACTGGTAGTATATTAAATTCTAGAACATGTTTTAGTAATGCATCCTGAGACTGCTAGTGAGATCGCATTCGTGTGATTGGGATTTGCTAAGTGATAAGAGGCATTAGGATAAACCCTTGTTTTTAGCCTGTATTTTGTATAGTTATGATGGTCACCTCGATCATGTAACTACCCTCACACCCTTACTTCGCACTCATTTTTAGTGCTAGATACCCCTAGTGCACCCCTCAGAGCCTATCCTTTTTGCGGTTCTCATAATTTTTCGGTGGATTCTGGATTATTAATGAAGAGCATTGTTTACACCCCACTAAATGTTACACCCTAATCGCCTTAGCCTTCCTTGTATGTACTAGTTTTTGGTACATTATTGTTATCACATTTGTAAACCCTAGTTAATTGTTTGCTTGGGTACATGGTTGCTAAGTCGAATCTTTTATTAGTGTATACAGTTTTGGGACCATTGGGATTCATGGTAGTTTTTATTTACGGAGAAATGGGGAAGAAGTCAAATTATTACCCCCATATGTGCTTAATACACTCCATGTTTGTTGATCATTCTAATTTGGGTCATTAGTTAGTTTATGTATTGAGTTTTAAAACTCAAGTGTAGGGGTGCATCTAAAAACCCCAATTCATGTATTATTTATGTTCAAGCAAGTGGCAGGACAAAAAGTGACAAAAATAGAGAAAAGTAAAAAAAAAATCATAAAAATTGTATAAAAAATGATGTAGGAGTTTGCATCTTTTGTCCCCCCACCCCCCCTAGGTGTGGTCGAGTCTTGGCTTAGCAACGCCTTATACATGTATTCTTGTGAATGATTGACTTGCCACCTGTAAATTCCTCAAATATCCGCCAACCATGTTTTCCTTTACCCTACACATATACATCACAACCCTTTTGAAAGACCTCTTTTGATATTAAATTCCTAGTGCTTATGCAATACGTGGAGGTTAGATCCTTTATCAAAGCTTATCGTAAATATATATGCTATGACAGGTAATGAGTGTTATTTTCATGTTTCCTATATTATTATAATTCATTATACACCCGAGAGAAAGAGAGAATCCAAACAATTATGCTGAGGTCTAGTATATAATTAATGTGCTTTTTAATTACCTAGGCCTCGTTGGCTTGTGTCATGATTTTTATTTATTGAGTATGTTTAAATATGCCCCCAATATATTGCCTATGATTAGTAGAAACGCTCATTTTGCTTGAGGACAAGCAATCAAGGATAGGGGTATATGATTAGGGTAATCATTTGTACACTTTTTCAGAGTCATTTAACGCTCTAAATTATGCAAATATGCTCAAAATGCGTGCTTAATCATTTATTTTTGTGTTTTAGCACTTGGATGGCATTTGGAGGAAATACACGTGACTTGGACTCAATTTGGAAGAAACATACAAGATTTTAACTCTACAAGAAAATTGATATCAAGAGGGCATACAATCCATGGAGACGACGTCACAATTCCTTGTGACAAAATAAAAATGTCAGAAGCCCAAGAGACGGCATCAGGGATCTTTGTGACGGCGTCTAAAGTAGTCGCCTTAAGAATCCCATAGAAGATTCGGCGGGTTGACGGCGTCTCAATTAACAAGTAACATCGTCACGATTATTTTCCTATATATACACCCTTAGTTTTTAGGGTCTTAGAGGGGAATTCGTAGGTAATACTTAAGGAATGATTTGGTTCCTTAGTGTAGACTTTTTTAGGGTTCGTAAACCCTTTTGTGTCCACAATTATTCCATGTTTAATTAAAGTGAAAGTGTCTTTTAATCCCTTTACTATTCGATATGGTAAATGCATGTTTATTAATTGTTCTTCAACTTTTAATTACATGTTAGGCTAAATTACTTAGTGTTTACTTATTATAGCATGAAACTTGTTTGTAAATTCTTGTACAGCTTCTTGTTGGTGGTGTGCACGTTAGGCTCTAGAAAACTAGCTCTTTTATTGATTGCGAAGATGTTTAGAGAAACATAATTGTATAGAAAGGATACCATCGCAATAGTCTTCATACTACCTTGCCCTAATATTGTTGATCACCTTTTAAGTGTTTTAACGCGTGTAAAATACTCTTAGGAGCCTTGTATTAGTCTTCATACTACCTTACTTGTGCGTTGTTTTAAAATTATTAAACACAATCATGCATAGAAAATGGGTTCGTGTAATTCGCTTGTGTATTAGAAAATACTTACACATTACATTGCAAGGGTGACGGGCAATAGGATTAGGAAGAGCAAACTAAAGAGTAGTGAATGATTAAGTGAGCATGTTTATTTACCTATACGAGTTTCCTCATCAGATTAGTTTTAAAGTAGTTTAGTATTTAATTAGTTTTAATCAAACCCCCTTCAAACACTAGATTTTACTTGCTTTCTAAAAAATATAAAAATATAAAAATAATCTTCTCTCAAAACCTTTAGACCTTAGTAACATTCTATTCGAACCTACCCAAACTATTTCCCTAGAGAACGATAACAACCCCTGAGTTGTGCCTATACTACACTACGAATGATATAGGTACACTCCTAGGGATTGTAAACACTTTGAGTTACCAATCACCCGCATCAATAAGTAATTAAATAGACCAAAATATCAAAACTTCGAAAGGGGGGGGGTGATTGTATCTAAGAAGGGTCTGCCTAAATGGTTCGGAGGGGAGGGGGTGTTGTGACAAGATTAGGTAGTTTTTTCTAAAAGGAATGTAACCCTTGTCCTTCACTATAAATACTTCAAGGGATTCTCATTCATTCATCCCATTCTCTTATTTCTTTCCTCTCTAGTCGATTTTGTGATCCCCCTTATAAAGGATTTCAAGCTTTGGCTTTCTAGTATATCGAGAACGTGGTTTTCGATTATCATTAGTTTGTGAACTAGCATTCAGGTAGCATTAGTAGACGTGTAGTGTGACACACATAAAGGTTACTTGATTTAGTATCTCATTGCGTTTCGTGCTTCTCAACGATCACACATACGTGATTGATGTGTGTTTTGCAAGCTTTAAATTTATAAAACTAGAAAAACCGATTTTTACTAAAAACACAACACCCAAGCAAGTATACCCTTTCATGTATAGTATTAGGTAAGTCCAGGTCGTTCCATGAGAATTGAAGTTTTCACAGTTTGTAATTAAGGTGCTAAGGCTAAAATGATTGTCATGGATCAAATTAACCAAATCGTGCATATATCGAATATTGTAAAGAAAACGATTAAGAGATGATTCAAACAAATAACTAAAGTATGTTTGTTTAGGCAATGATCACTAAGACATTAAAGTGTTTAGGATAGTGTTTACAAGTTTAGATAATAAAGATATCACAAGTTACAAATCCTTTCGGCCTTTAAGTGTAACTAGTGATTATAGCGATTAATAACAACAAAATCCCTTTCATCAGCCTTTATAGGCTTATTATAAACCAATATAATAAGGTGGAATGATAGAACACATATATAAAGAACCCTTTCAGCCAATATTCTTGTATACAATATATTTTACCAATTCAATAACAAGTATCCAAACACTCCATATCTAAGATCACATAATGCCCAAACAAACACAAGATGACTACTCCATAATCAAACAAGTAACAAAACACATAACATTCATCATGAATTCAGTAAAGATCATATTCAAAAGATAAACAAGATTTATACCAACTTCAAGAGCAAATGTTTGATGATTTCACAAGTTTTCCCAACGAAAACTTTATTATATTCAAAGTAAACCCAAAAACTATGAACAATTATGTCACAATAGCTTATAGCTTCGAATTACACTTCACTACTACTTCCTTGGATGGATTAAAACCTGGGAATATTGATGAACATCAAAAAAGATCATCCAAATTCCCCAAGAACTTCTCCTAAGTTTGATTCTACTTGTTGTGATGATTGTGTTACCAAGGTGATTTGGATTAAAGGTTGTGTTCAAGCCTTATACCCCAAAAACCTGTTTGAGTGTGAATCGAATGTGATGTGATTTGTATGAAGAGTGTCAGAAATAAAGAAGCCAAGCAAGGCTTTTTAGTAGGCATTCTGGGTAAAAGACGAAAACCGCCCGCACAACATAAATATGCACAACGTTACACTTCAGATGTTAGATAGCCTGTCTTTATTCAATGCCTTTAATTCTCTTAGTTTCGATAGGAAGTGCACCACACTTTTTACAAGTACGGCGTACTTGGGGAAATTTCAGCACTTGGCCTTTTTTGAGGTTGTAGATAATTGAATTCTCTTCGTGTGGCCTCTAAAATCTCGTCAATCGAAGTTCGTAGGACCGAGTTATGACCAAAACAGTGAACAGGTGTCGGGAAGCATTTAGCTTAAGTTATTTCTTCGTTTAAGCTTCAATTCTTCGTGCTTTCTTCTGTTTTCTTTCACGACACATCACATGAACCTACAATGACAAATATATTCTATTCTATACCAAAAGTTCTTATAATTAACCAAAATAAATATATAAAAGCACTGATAACGCATATAGAAATATGTATAAAATAAGCATTATCAAATCCCTCCACACTTAAACTTTGCTTGCCCTCAAGCAAATCTAAGAAAATAAATTTAAAAACAAGGTTCATTCACGACAAAACAAGGAAATTTATATATATATATTTTAAATTTTTATATTTTGTTAGTTTTTATTTAATTTTTTTTTATTGAGTGTGAAAATATCAAAAATATTGTTGGTTTTTCTAATAAATAACGTAAAACACGCAAACACCTCCCCTACACACTTAAAGGTTGTTGCTTTTTTCCTTCCAAAGCAAAAAATGAGAAAAATAATCTTTACAAAACAAATTTCTTTTTTGAATTTTTAATATGTGGAAACGAGATGTTTGACAATACTCAATGATCTTCAAGCTGCAATAACATGACTAAACACCTCACAACGAAAGAAAATATAATTCACTCAAACACTCATATATGATGTATAGAGGGTAAAAGGGGAAATCACACTAATTGTTAGACATATTTATTTATAACCATAGGTTTGTACAAGAAATAAAACTGCACCGACATGGCGTAAGCACAAAGTATAAATATCAAAGAGGACTTTTATTTGGATTGTAATGTACAGGCTAAGGGTTAATAAGGGTGTGGATAAGGCAAGAGAAATATATACTAGAAATGGTTTTATAATATACATGTTGACATGTCCAAGAACCCATGTTGCTAGTTACGACAATCCATAAACCCGCGAGGTTATCGAATAAACCAACCTCGAACTTGTACAAATGATATAACAATACGTCATTAATAACCAACATCTCAACTATTATTCATACTTTGAATTTCAAGTGATGCCATTTGGTTTAACTAACGAGGTATGGACACTATGAATTTCAAGTGATGCCATTTGGTTTAACTAACGCGCCTGCTGTATTCATGGATCTCATGAATCGTGTATGTAAACCATACTTGGATAAATTTATGATAGTGTTCATCGATGATATTCTCATCTACTCTCATAACAAAGAAGAGCACGCAAATCATCTGAGAATAATCTTGGAATTACTCAAAAAAGAGAAACTATATGCCAAGTTCTCCAAGTGTGATTTCTGGATTCGTATCGTGCAATTTCTTGGGCACTTAATTGATAGACAAGGACTTCATGTTACCCCGCCAAGATTGAAGCATTTAAGAATTGGACATCTCCTACTACACCCACAGAAATACATCAATTCTTAGGACTTTCTGGCTATTATCGGAGATTTATCAAAGATTTCTCGAAGATTGCAAAGTCTTTGACTAAATTAACCCAGAAAACAAGAAGTATATATGGGGAGAAAACCAAGAGTCAGCCTTCCAACTGCTAAAACAAAAGCTATGTGAAGCTCCAATCTTAGCATTACCAGAAGGAAATGATGATTTTGTTGTTTATTGTGATGCATCCCATCAAGGTCTGGGAGCGGTGTTAATGCAAAGAGAGAAGGTTATTGCATATGCATCCCGACAACTTAAGCCTAATGAAGAAAACTATACCACTCATGATCTCGAATTAGGAGCAGTAGTGTTCACTCTTAAAATTTGGAGACACTATCTGTATGGCACCAAATGTACTGTGTTCACTGATCATAAAAGTCTTTAGTATATCCTTGATCAGAAAGAGTT
Source organism: Tanacetum coccineum (assembly GCA_026074375.1). Taxonomy (NCBI): domain Eukaryota; kingdom Viridiplantae; phylum Streptophyta; class Magnoliopsida; order Asterales; family Asteraceae; genus Tanacetum; species Tanacetum coccineum. The sequence goes on from BQNB010011122.1 coordinate 60,867, forward strand.
GAACATGAGACAACGCCATTGGCTAGAATTACTTGCATACTACAATTGTGAAATTCGCTATCATCCTGGAAAGGCAAATGTTGTAGCAGATGCCTTAAGCCGGAAGGAACGAATCAAACGACTCCGAGTTAGAGCATTAGTTATGACCATTCATCCAAAATTACCATCACAAATTCTCAAAGCTTAAACTGAAGCACTCAAGGAAGAAAACCTCAAAGTTGAAAACTTACAAGGAATGGACAAAGCATTGAATAACGTCCTGATGCGAAACCGTTAGTATTAAAAATAAATCGCAGGTGGTTACCACTTTTTGGTAATGCTGAGAGACTAATCATGCATGAGTCCATAAATCAAAGTATTCCAAACTTCACACCAGGTTCTTGACAAGTATTTATCAAGGATCATTAAAGCAAATCTATTAGGTGCTCCTAACTGAAGGAATACAATCGCTGAAATATATTTTGGCCAAATGCTTTGACGATGTTTCTAGAGTTAAGGCCAGAATGATCAGAAGCCATCCTGCTTACTGGTACACACTGGAGATTCCCTATGTGGAAGTGGGAAGAGAATAACAACAATTTCATCACAAAACTACCAAAACCTCAAACGAGGACATGACACAATCTGGGTCATGTCATGTTGCGCACTTACCAATCCGCACATTTCATCCCTAACCACGAGTAACAGATAGTATGGATCACCCTTAGCGAAAGGTATACATCAATAGGTAAATGGATCTCCCGGCTGGAGTGCAATATCTATCATCCTCGGATCGTGACAGTCATTGCACATCTAGTTTTGGCAATCAATTACAGAAGGCTTTGGTACTCACATAGATAGGAAGTACGGAATATCATCCAAAAAAAACCTGATTAGACAAAGTGAACGAACCATCACAAACACTTGAAATATGCTTCGAGCCTTGTTATAGATTTGGAAAAGGATGGGAAACAAAATTACCATTAGTAGAATTTTCTTACAATAACAGTTACAACAACAGTATTTAATGCAGCACCATTTGAGGCTCATTTATGGTCGAAATGCAGATCACTCTGTTTTGTTGGGCCAAAGTTAGAGATGTTCAACTCACGGGACCAGAAATAATCATGAAACACTGAAAAGAATAGTCAGAATCGAAAGCTTGCAAAGATCGACAGAGAAATTATGCCAATCGTATGAACGAAAGCCTTTAGAATTTCAAGTTGAGATGTGGGTATGTTAAAAGAGTCACCATGTAAAGGTGTCATCCATTCGGAAACGAGGAAGCTTAATCCTTGGTACAATTGGACCTTTCAAAAAATCCTTGAACGGATTGGCCCAGTGCATATAAAACTTGAGCTTCCTAAAGCTCAGCAATGTTTCCATAATACTTTCCACGTTTCTAATCTAAAGAAATGCTTATCTGACGAATCCCTTTTCATTCCAATGAAAGAGCTTCGACTCGATGACAAACTCAACTTTGTGGAAAAACCAGCGGAGATCATGGATCGAGAAGTCAAAAAACTAAAACAAAGTCGTATTCCTATAGTCAAAGTAAGATGGAACTCTAAAAGAGGACCAAAATTTACGTGGGAACGCGAAGATCAAATTCATGCCAAGTATCCACATCTGTTTTCCAACATCACTCCGGCATCTAACTAAATCTCAGGAAGAGATTTCTTTTAAGGGAGGGAGGCTATAACAACCCATGATTTTCATCAATGTAATTATCCATCTATTAAATTAGATGCATTGTAATATTCCTACTATTAAAATATACATACTTTTTTACAAGGAAATTTTTGCTTTATCTCATTATGCAACGTAACTTGCATCTCTAAAGTAAACGAGCTCACGCAACAACCTATGCCAATTCTATCTATGTTTATATCATCTAAACATCCTAATATGTCAAGTCTATATCTTAATATCATTTTTACCAAGTACATTATCCATTTAACGTACCATTTACAATGTTATATCAAAATAGACTTTATCCGTTAACATTATAATCAAAACCAAAATTATTATTAATGTACACATATAAAATGAATGTGCAAGCCTTCAAACATGTGTAAAAGTTTACAATGCACAACATTTGAGATATAATTTCCCTCCAAGTCAATGTACAACTCATTTAAGCTCAATGTACAAATCCATGAAGCACAAATTCAAACTAACTCATTTCCCCTCTAAATTCATTCTAATTTCTTACCAACACTTTAGAACAAGGTACAATACTCAATGCACAACTTCTAAACCCTAAACCTCAACCCTAAATCATCCTAAAACCCTAATCTAAAACCATAAACCCTAAACGAAACCCTAAAACCCTAATTTCATTTTAAACCTAAACCTTGATCCTAAACCTTAATCCTAAACACTAAAACTTAATCCTAAACCCTAATCTTAAATCCTAAACCTTAAGCTATCCTAAACCCTAACCCTAATTCAAATTCAAACCAAAAACCCTAACCTGAGACTAAAACCAAACCCGACACCCTTTTTTCTTTCATTTTTGACCCATTTACACCTAAGCTAGCACCCTAACACTTCAATCACCTCTATGACTAACCTACTACCACCATAAGCAGCCTAGGAAGCACCTCTATCACCTCCCTTGGCCACCAAGTCTTCTTGTCACCTTCTTGTCACCCTTGTTATGTCGCACCCCTCTAACACTCCCCACCTTGCAGGAGCTAGTTTCATACTCACCATACTCACCCTATCTACACCCTTAGCTGCCCTTAGTCAATACCCTAACACCCTTGGTCCTTACTTCAAGCTACAAACCTTGGCCACCAAGGTGTTCGACCCCTATATAAAGCCAAAATCCCCACTCCTTTCAAACACACCTTAAATATTCATTATACATACAAATGGAGTTCTAAACCAGACCAAGGAGGATCAAGAGAAGCCCCAAGATCAGTTTGAAGCCAAGAAGAAAGAAGGAAGAATCCATTGAAGTCATTTCTAGGCGTACGAACCCAAAAACATCATTTCTACCCCTTTCTAGCTCAAGTAAGTCTAAATCTTGTTTAATAAGCTCATAATCTGTTTTAAAATATTCATAAGACTCCTAAGATCCTATATGAACTCTTGTTCAAGCCTTGAATCCTCAAACCCATGCGTTTTGGTTAAAACCCTAAAAATGACCCATTTTGATTTTTTAGCTAACAAATCCTTTTCCTAAACTTTTGTTACGTTAAAACATCTTATTTTAGCTTATTCTAATAAGCCATGTCCTGCAAAACTCTTTTGGATTTCAAAAATATCAAAATTATGAATTTTGGACTTGATTTGCAAATGTTTTCATGCATAGGCATATATATCATAACTTTCTGAAATTTATAACTAGAGGGGCTGAAAATGTCATATTCTTAAAGATATAACTATAAGGGGCTGTTTTGCCAAGTTATAAAGTTAAAGGATTAAATTATATATACTTTATATATAAAGGACTAAATTTGTAAAAGTTTATAAATCAAGGGTATATATTGCCATTTTTGCAAACTTAAAAATATAAGATACAATATTTTTATATAAATTATAAAAATATATATTAATATTATTAGACTCGATATTTTCTTAAAAAAAACTGATACATTATCGCTATTAACACGATCGACGCATTATCACACAATTACGTTATATAAAGTAACGTAATTTATCATCGACCTAGCTATTAAAGAAACTAAATCTTATCGTATCACGTTACTAGGAGCCTCATGTGAGGGATTTTCCATTTGGGTATACGTTTTGGACGATTTTGCAGATCTATGATATTAGTGTCCTGGCTACCTTCAAACGTTTACTCATACTGACTCTGAAATTTATGGATAACCCCGAGACATGGTGATACAAATATTTCCATAAATTAATAAAGCCACACGTTAAAAACTTTAGGTAGTTTTGAACATAAAGCATCGACACCTAAGACTGGAATTGACATATTACCACATCAGGTTTTGTGAATAGGCCGTTACTTCACGTGATTATACTTTTGCATCAATCAGATTTCCTTGTTTAAGGTGGTTCATAAGCCTCACATTTTTACATCTTCTAATTGTTTTCATAAACCCTGCGAGGGGGATATATACATGCTATAAACCATTGAATATACGAGTAGTTTGTGGGCCAACAGTATGCTATCACTGATATATTATTGCCTAAGTCCTTACTTTTGCATTAAGACCCCACTATCATGAACCGTTAATTAACTTTTTGGAGTAGCGCGAAGTGCTGTGAATAGACTCTATTTAGACTCAGAACTCCCCCCACATTGTTGTACCTATACTTTCCTGGTAACCAAAAACGCACTTCATTTGAATCACTATGCGGTCTGTTTGGCAAAAGCACCCTTTGGGGTAACTTCTGTGTGAATATGAAAAGATAAAAGAGCAATCAAGCCAAATATAAGAAAACTGTATTAGCCATCATTAATACATTTAGAACGTTGGTTTATTTATTTAGTGCAATGATTACTTATCTCGAGGTGGCATATCATTCTTAAGACTTAGGCGTTACTTCTTCCTAAGACCTAAATACGTAGAATTTTATCACAATTAAACGCATCTGCATAAAGCATCCTTATTTGCTGATTATAATCTATCTTAGGGATTAAAGCAATGATGATCTTGTTAAACCCTAGCTCATAGAGACTTTACCCACTTACTGCTTAATGGCAATTCATACACTAGTAGTCCACTAACCAAGTCTTTACCAATTAATTATGAATGTACTCGTTGATCCCGAGGGTCACCTGCCAGTCCAACTAAGCTCACTAATCTAAAGGTAAAGATAGGTCGTTTTTTGTGATCCTATTGGTCTAGATGTATATATCACTATATGGAGAGCCATCCTGGCATCTAGATTACTTGGTCCGTATCACTAGATCCAGTTGAATGATAGGTCGCATACAAAAGCATGTAAACAAGTACGATGATAAACATAAACAAGCATTCAACGATAAATTAAGCAATCGAGATAAATAAACCAAACATTTAGATCTTCCTAATAATGGCTAATACCTGAAGATATTAGCCTTCAAACGTCATAATCAATACAAAAGTAATAATTTAGCCAAGGTAAACTAACCGAGTTAACGAATGATACCAAAAACTGAACGATTACAAGAGTATAGGATATTACAAATTGTTTCCTTTGGAATTAATTACATTGCTCGACCTCTTCTGCTCTTCTACTCCTCTGAAAATTGACTTTTGTGGTTTAGGTATTAAAAATATAATTTAGCACACTTAAAACTCGTTTTTGAGTTTTCTATTTATAGGGTCTGGAATATGGTCGATACGGCGTACTAACTGAGGTCAATACGGCGTATCAGGGGTTTCTTGGAGTAGGGACCACGTTTGGTATCTTTCAGAATCTTCACATTCTATATCTTGAATACGGCGTATTGGTCTTCTCGGGATACGACATATTGATCTTGTTCCTTCGTGGTCTTTGGTGAGGTGCAGGCACAAATACGCCGTATCTTCCTTGATGGATACGGCGTATTGGATGTCAGAATTAGTTTTCTTCATATTTCTTTGTTTAAGCTCTATAATGCGTGCCTTTTAGTTAATCTTTACCAAATACTCCATAATTACTGCAATTCTCAAATACAAATGATTAAGTAACAATTATTTGCAATAATTATATAAAATAGGTTTAACCAAGGGTTATGATGTCATCAAATATCCCACCACTTGAATTCTACTTGTCCTCAAGTAGCCTTTAGAAGTTTACAAAAAAATGTATCCCTGAGGATTTTTCCGTTTAAGCATTTATTCGATCAATTACAAGTACACAACCAAACACCTCACGAAATAGGTAGATGAAAACACTCAAATCACTCAACTAATCTATGTGGTAACATGTAACTAATTCGCTTAATTGCTCAGTCATGACGAGTATTCTATCACAAGCTTGGCAAGGATACACATCTCCATCACTGAGTTAAGGAGTAACAAGTTTAAAAAGGTATAATGGGTTTTTATTATAAGGCTTTAGGGTTGATCATTCTACAATGTTTCACCGAAAGTACCACACCAACAAGGCAGCTGAAGCACACATACATGGCCGAAACGATTGAATAGACATGTGTGTTCGATCACATCCTCATTTGAGTTTAACCAAGGGTTATGATGTGTGTTTTCCAAGCTTTAAATTTATAATACTAGAAATACCGATTTTTACTAAAAACACAACACTCGGGAAGTATACCCGTTCGTGTATAGTATAGCTTTTAGGTAAGTCCAGGTCGTTCCACGGGAATTGAAGTTTTCACAGTTTGTAATTAAGGTGCTAAGGTTAATAAGATTGTCACGGATCAAATTAACCAAATCTTGCATAAATTGAATATTGCAAAGAAAGCAATGAAGAGATGATTCAACAAGGAATTAAAGTATGTTTGTTTAGGCAATGATCACTTAGATAATGATGTGTTTGGAAAAGTGTTTATAAGTTTAGAAAATAGAGTTATCACAAGTTATAAATCCTTTCGGCCTTTAAATATAACTAGTGATTATATCGATTAATAACAACAAATCCTTTCGGCCTTTATAAGTTATTATAACCAATATATTAAGTGGAATGATTAAACACATATATAAAAGAACCCTTTCGGCTTATATTCTTGTATAAAATATGTTTTACCAATTCAATAAACACATATCCAAACGCTCCATATCCAAGATCACAAAATGCCCAAACAAACATAAGATTACTACTCCATAATCAAAGAAGTAATAAAATACATTATGAACTTAAACAATTCAATAATAATCATATTCAAAGGATAAACAAGATTATACCAAATTCTAAGAGCAAATGATGGTGATTTCACAAGAATTTCCCAAGAACACTTTATTATATTCAAAGCAAAACCTGGAAACTATGAACAATTCTGTCACAATTGCTTATAGATTTGAAATAACACTTCAATTACGCTTCTTTTATGGATCAAAATCTGGGTTTGTTGATTAACATCAAGCAAAACCATCTAAATTCCTTCAAGAACACCTCTAACTTTGATTCTAATGGTGGTGATGATGGTGTTATCAATGGTGGTTTGGATCAAAGGTTTTTCAAGCCTTTATCACCAAAAACACCTATCCTAAGTAGTACACATGAGTTGGAGGTTTGTGTGTAAGAATGTGTGAAACGAAGGAGCCAAGGAGGGTATCTATAGGCTATTCGGGGGCCAAAGTGCACCGCAAAAACTTATTTGTGCGCCGCACATCGGGTGTTAATGCACTTAGCATTTAATTGCCTTTAATTTTCTCACTGACTCAAAAGTGCGTCGCACTTTGGGTAAAACCACCACACTTTTTGCATTTGCAGCACTTGGCCTTTTTCAAGGTTATAGATAATTGAATTCTTTTTGTGTGGCCGCTTGAACCAACTAAAACGGAGTTCGTATGACCGAGTTATGGCCAAAACAGTGAATAGGTGTCGGGAGATCATTAACTTGAGTTATTTCTTTGTTTAAGCTTCAATTCTTCGTGTAATCTTCCATATTCTTCCATGACACATACCTAGAACATATAATAGCAAATATACTTGATTAAGTACCGAAAGTTCACGAGAAATAATGAAATATATATAAATAACGCCGCTGAAAACATGTATAATTTAGGCGTTATCAAATCCCTCCACACTTAGCTATTGCTTGCCCTCAAGCAATCAAAGCAGAAAAAATAAGATCGTTTATCGTGACGTGGAGAAAAAAATCAATTTAGCATTAACAAGTATAACAAGCCACAATTTTCATCAATGTACTTATCCATCTATTAAATTAGATGCACTGTAATATTCATCTATTATATATATACCACCTTTTTACAGGAAATTTTTTGCTTTATCTCATTATGCAATGTAACTTGCATCTCTAAAGTAAACAAGCTCACGCAACCTACCTATGCCAATTCTATCTATGTTTATATCATTTATTCATCCTAATATGTCAAGTCTATATCTTAATATCATTGTTACCAAGTACATTATTCATTTAACGTACTTTTCAAAATGTTATTTTAAAACAAGCATTAAGCGTTAACGTTTATATCAAAACCCTAATTATATGTAATGTATACATATAAAATGAATGTGCAAGCCTCTAAAGCATGTATACAAGTGTACAATGCACAACATTTGAATATCTTTTCCCTCCTAAATCAAGTTACAACTTTCTAAAGCACAATGTACAAGCTAATCATGCCTAAAAACCTAATTAGGTCATTTAAGCTCCTAAATCATGTTTAAACTTTACCACCACTTTAGCCCAAGGTACAAACACTTAATGCATGACTTCTAAACCTTAAACCTAAATCCTAATTCATCCTAAAACCCTAATCTAAAACCCTAAACCCTAAACGAAACCCTAAAACCCTAATTTCACTTTAAACCTAAAAACTAATCCTAAACCCTAATCCTAACATTAAACCTTAATCCTAAACCCTAAACCTTAATCCTAAAACTAATCCTAAACCTTAAACTATTACTAATCCTAACCCTAATCTATGTTTTAAAACCCTAAACCCTAAGCCGAACCAAAACCAAACCCGACACCCCTTTATTTTCATTTTTACCCATTTTAAGCAACCAAGCACCTCAAGCACCTCCCTTGCATCACCATGACATCACCTAGCAGCCACCCTAGCACCTTACAAGCACCTTATTCACCTCCCTTGGCCACCAAGTAAACAAACACCTCCTTGTCACCCTTGTGGTTAGCCGTGACCCTCCACACCACTCCACCATTCATAGCTACCTTCCTAGCTCTTCCTAATCACCATCTAGCCTTCATTAGTCATCTCCACTAGCTAGGACACTCATCCAACACCAAAACTTAGGCACTAAGGCTTGTTAAGCCCTATATATAGCCGAAACATACACCCTCTTTCAAATCACACCTCAAAAACTCATCACAAACTCAAATGGAGTTCTAGCTCAGCCAAGGAAGAAGTAGAAGGTCCCTAAGATCAGAATAGAAGCCAAGAACCAACAAAAAGAACCCTTGAAGTCGTTACTAGGCGTACGAACCCGAAAACCCCATTTCGACCCATTTAAGCTCAAGTAAGCTTCAAATCTTGTTCAATAAGCTTATAATCTGTATTAGAATGTTCATAATACTCTTAAGATCATATATGAACTCTTGTTAAAACCTTGAATCCTCAAACCCATGCGTTTTTTTATTAAAACCCTAAAAACGACCCGTTTTGATTTTCTAGCTAACGAATTCTTTTTCTAAACTTTTGTTACGTTAGAACATCTTATTTTAGCTTATTCTAATAAGCTATAACCTGCAAATAACATTTGGAACCCTAAAATAAGCTTGCATGGCTTTTTGGACATAATTTGTAAATTATTTCCATGCAAGGGGTATATATCATAACTTTCTAAAATTTATAACTAGAGGGGCTGAAAATGTCATTTTTCTAAAGTTATAACTATAAGGACCTATCTTGCCAAGTTTCAAAGTTAAAAGTTTAAATTATATATACTTTATATATAAAGGACTTAACTTGTAAAAGTTTATAAACCAAGGGTATATATTGCCATTTTTGCAAACTTAAAAATATAAAATATAATATTTTTATATAAATTATAAAAATATATAATAATATTATAAAACTCAATTTTATTAAAACCTGACACATTAATCGTTATTAATCATCGATCGGCGCATTATAAAACAATTACGTTATATATTTAACGTAATTTATCATCGACTAACTTTTGAAGAAACTTAAAATTTTATCATATCACGTTACTAGGGAGCTTCATGTGAGGAGTTTCATTTGGGTATACGTTTTGACGAGTTTGCTGGATTTACGATTTAAAGTGTCCTGGCTCCTCAAACGTTTACTACATGACCTCTGAATTATGATGGCCCGAACAGTGATACAATATTTCCATAAATTAATAAATCAAAGTAATACGTTAAACTTTATAAAGTTTTGAAACATAAACCATCACACTAAGACTTGACATATTACCCTAGGTTGCGTGACGAGGCCGTTACTTTCACTTGATATACTTTTGCCATCAATCAGATTTCCCTGTTAAGGTGAGTTCATAGCCTCGCATTTTAAATCTTCTAATATTTCATAAACCCGCGAGGGGGATACATGCTATAAACCATGAATGCAAGTGTTTTTCCAACTGTATGCTATCCTGATATATTATTGCCTAAGTCCTTACTTTTGCCATTAAGACCCCACTATCATGAACCGTTAATTACTTTTCAGAGTAAGCGCGAATGTTGTGAATAGATCTATTTGGGACTGAACTCCCCCGTTGGTGTACCTATACTTATAGCTAACAAACGCACTTCATTTGAATCACTATGCGGGTGTTTGGCAAAGGCACCCGTTGGGGCAACTACTTGTGATTATTGATTATCTCAAGGTCTCGGTGTCATGAGCTTAGGGCAATAATACTGTTTTCTATAATAATTGTACTCATTGCAATTATTACACTTATGGGTGTATAACAACGTAACCCACTATTGACTTGTATTCAAACTGTTTAACATAAACCTATGAATTTCACTCAACCATTGTGTTGACCTTTTTAGCATGTTTATCTCAGGTATTTGAGCAACTTATGGCACGAAGTGGCACGGACTTGAAGATGGCTAAACTGTTATCATTCAAACTTTATGTTTTCATGTAGATTTTGGGACCTCTGTTTGTAAAAACTCTGATGAAATAATGAATGATAACTTATCTTTTAAAAACGTCTCTTTTGAGTCGTTTTCTATGATTATGACTGTTGTACTATGAAATAATACCCCAGATTAGCTTCCGCTGCTATATGTAAAAAATGGGGGTGTTATACAAGATCATGGAGTTCTTTGGTTACAAACATTTGGAAGAGATTATTGTTCGAAGGCAGGACGATCAGCTGTACAGGTTTTGAGAATACGACTTCAAAGACTTCGTCACCAAGACATTGAAGATATGTTACTTTTTCTTGTTCAAGGTAAGCTGGCCAACCTCAATTTGGATGAACGATTTGCACTAAATGTGGCTTTGAGATTGTACACGAGACGCATTGTCATTCAAGAACGTGTGGAGGATCTACAACTGGCAGTTGAAAGCTACCAAAAGAAGATAAATCTCTCAAGACCAGACTCATACCGTTCAGATCTCAGAAAAATGACTCCCTACACTGCTTACCATAATATCCAAGGCATTATCTATCAAGATGTCAATGACATAAATCGTTTGGTGCGCACTGATGAACTTTACAAGTTCAGTGATGGCACACTAAACCATGTTCTCACCGCTCTCAATGATATTGCTACTGGGATTCAGATGGAGTACTTGCCAAAGAGAAAATGAAGCAAACAAGACAAGCGGAGAGCTCGGGTGATGATAAATGCCATTGATAAGAAACTCAGAGATAGAAGGTTGATGCGTAGTCTAGAAAAGTTTGTTGGTGGAAGACCTTACGGAGGAGACCTTCGCAGCTACAGAAGACCCATAAATGATTCCATCATATGATGTTCTCATCACTTAGGTCAAACCTCGTAAATAATATAAATTTATGAATTTGTATATATGTAGTGTAGACTTATGGTGAAAATAAGGAGTGCTCGAGTACAAAATTTTCAAGAATTTCTTAGTAAATTAAAAAAATTTCAAATTATTATACTCAACACTATCTTATATACCCTCAAATATTGAGGGGGAGCATTAAAATGTTCCTGTTAGAGATTGTGTAATATTTTGTCCCCGAACGTTTAATCAAATTGATATCTAAAATATCAAGGGATTAACATTTTGGATAAGGGGAGAAAATGTGATTAAACTGAATCTAATTTGTATTGAAACGTGATCATAAAATGGATTCAATGTACTCCACACTTAGCATGTACTACGATTACGATGCACATGTTAAGGGGGAGCTTTTAGTGATGATGAAAATCTCTCAAAGTGTAAATCTTTTGATATTTATATCAAACACTTTGATTGAACTTTTCAATGATTTTGGCTTCGATTGTGATGGAATACCTGAAAGACCGACCATGTACTTAAATTTATGGAGTTATAAGGTGGTTAGGTATAGGTATTCAAATCCCATGATCCAGCCAGAACCGGAGGGATCTACCCAGGGATATCCACTAGATAGTGTAGAAGTCCTTAGGTATGATACAAAAGGAGAAAAAGTGAGAATCGGGAAAAGTGCCGACTGAGATGGAGCTAGTACTGGAACAAACCCAACAAGGTACTAGTTATTAAGTCTCGGTAAGCGCTGAAGGGGTTGAAGAATTAAAAAGAAAAGTTAAGATAAAGGGTGAAAAGAAAGAAGCCCTCCTTACACTTAGGCAGAAACCGGGTCAATACATCTGCTGTCAAGAATCACAAAGATGATTGCTGACATTGAAGACTGACATCATGGACCTAGTGATGCAATGCACAACCCTCCCTAGCCACTCAAGGTCTCTCAAAAGACTCTTGTTTCATTTCTCACGGAGATTACACGCATTTCTATCAACTTTCTCACTCCGAGTTAGTTGATATTGAAAAGGTGACAGTCTGCTCCAGCCTCCGATCACTAAAACCAAAGTGCACTATAAGTCTAGGGTGGGGGGGGGGGGGGGAGCCAAAGGAAAAATCCATCCCAAAAAACTCATTAGGACACTTGCAAAATGATCTGCTAACTCACACAATGTGAATAACGATAAATATAAGATGCTCTACCCCCCCCCCCCCAACCCCATTATCCTTGTGATTTTGCCAGAACATCCGATGATACTTAAGTAGCACAATGAAAAAAAAAAAAAATTTTTAATAAAAAAGATGAAATCCTGCTTGAGCCAACATCAAACAATGCTCAGGTTGGGGGTGGCGTGTGTGCGATTCTTATAAAGAGTCCTACGCATTATCCTTGTGATTTTGCCAGAACATCTAAGTGATACTTAAGTATTCACAATGAAGATGGAAATCCTGCTTGAGCCAACATCAAACAAGCTCATGGTAGGTGACTTGTGCGATTCTATACGAATCAAACTTGTGACAACTGGAAAGAAACGATGGTGCGATTCTATAAGAATCAAACTTGTTCCAGGATATGAATTAACGATTGATGATGAATTTTTGAAATGATTAACACTCTCGATGTGTCACAAAACCACTTTAGCAAGTGACACGTTGATTGATTTTCAAATCGATTTTTCTATTTCAATCGGTGAGATAGTAACTCACTGGTTCACTCTTATCGTGTTGTCTGCTTTGAGACGTTCCGATAATGAGAACATGTTGAGTTTGATGAATCTAATGCAAATGTGTTAGAAAGATTCTATACTTCAGCTGGAAATCCTGTCAAGGAGATTCTTCTTAAATTGAATCTACCTGATCACAGGTCGATCCTCATGGATTCGAAGGTTACTCCAACCAAACACGGACGAATGACAAAGCCATATTCGTCCCCCTTCTTTATTGCTAACTATTTTAATGCATGATACTTAAAGATGGTGGTGAAGGTACCTGATTCCAGCTGACTCACAAGATTCATAACCACATGCTCATACCCGACCAACAAACATAAAGACATCATGAAAGCTCAAGTACATGTTTCAAGACTTCCGCTACTCTGATACCGAACGTCTTTCTCGAAGTGACGAAGTGTTAAAGTTAAAGAATTTCAAGAAAGATGCAACATTAAAGCTTTCCAAGTCAACAAATCAAGAATGGTATGAGCATGTCAGTCCAGAAGTCACAAGATCACAAGATGACAAAGTTACAAGATGGCGAAACGAGATTATGCTTGGTTGATGATCTCACAATGCTCAAGATCACATCTCCATTTACAAGTTAAAAATAAAGGAACAAGCTCGATCCCAAAGTCACTAATCACTACAACATATTCACAAGAGTAAATTAAGAAATGAAGTTTACGAGCTGAAGACTAAAGATGAAGCATAGTATGCTAGGTTTAAAGTTTTGTAAATTAGAGTGACCTCCCTTAGGGGGAGATTGTTAGAAACAAGAAAAGTATCGGTCACTTCCAATACTTAATAGTCTAAGCCCGTAAGTTAGTCAAGTAAATGATATGTAAGCTAATATGGCCCAAGGCCCATGGAAAGCCTTATAAGGCCCATGGCCGGAAGTTTAGTGACAAAACCACAAGGTAAATCATTAATCTTCATCTGAGTTGATCGTCACTAACCCTTTCTGCAGCGTCTGACAAAACCACAAGGTAAATCATTAATCTTCATCTGAGTTGATCGTCACTAGAATTCCATTCCTTGCTATTATCTCAACAATATAAATCCTTGCCAACTTCACATCTTGAAATCTTCTTGTATAGCTAGAAAATAAGCTAACTTGGTCAGTCTATCGACCATCACCCAAATCACATCATACTCACTATCTTGACCTTGGAAATTTAGTGATAAAATCCATGGTGATTCTATCTCATTTTCACTCACGTATCTTAGGCTGTTATAGCAAGCCAAAAGTCTTTGACATTGCATCCTTCACCTCTTAAACAAATCCAACAATTGCTAACATAGGTAGCTATATCCTTTTCTACACGTGACTACCAATACATATCTCTAAGGGTATAGTATGTTTTATCTGCTCTCGGATGTACCAAGTACCTTGATGCATGGGCCTCATCCATTACCCTTCCTACCAATAGAACCCAAATTCGATCCATAAAGTACAAACTCTCGTCTCCTTTTCTTTCTATTTATTGATCTAAACCATGTAGCCTTTCTGCGAGTACGTTCTCTTTCTTGAACGCCTCACTTTGGGCTGACAGTATCATTCTTCTTACTCGTCTTGATTTCACTCTCTTCTTTCTACTCAACGCATCACCCACTACATTCGCTTTATCGGAGTATCACACAAATCATTCTTCAAAGTCTGAAAAGCCTCTTCTTGTTCTACGCTCCACTCATACTTCTGATTCCTCTCAGTTAGGGAAGTAAGGGGGTTCAACAATCTTAAAAAAAATTCTAAAAAAAATTCATGATGAACTCGGTATAACGCTGTCAATCTAGAATAATCGTGTAACCAATTCCTCATGCCTTACTATAGCTGGGGGGGGGTACTCAGGTCTTAGACGTGAATACGTGATGGTGAAGTTTGGTTGTATGGTAATTATGTTTGAGTAGGAGGGGAATTAATTTAAAATATAGTTTTTAGTATGTATTAGGAATAAGGAAGATGGTAAATTATGGAGTTAGGATTGGTTAGGAATTGGGAAGAAGTCGACTTTAAGATATGCACAGATGTCATTAATGAGTATACGTGGACAAAAATACCTATATCGGTTTGCAAACTAGGTTCATTAAGTTCATGAAAACCGTTGGTGCATTGGTTAACCCAAAAGGCATAATCGTAGACTCAAAATGTCCGTATCTCGTTCAAAATGCGATCTTTGGAATGGCATCCTCACGCACTCGTAGCTGATGATAACCTGACCGAAAATCTATCTTTAAGAAAGGACACGCTCCTCGTAACTGATCAAACAAGTCACCAATCCTAGGGAGTGGATAACGTTTTTTTTAACAGTTAATTTGGTCAACTCCCTATGATTAATACACATGCAAAAAGAACCATCCTTCTTATTTATGAATAACATAGGTGCTCCTCACGGAAATGACTAGGTCGTATGAAACTCTTGTCTTGCAACTCTCGAAGTTGTTCAGTCAATTCTTAGCATTTCCCAGAGGGTGCAAGACAGAAATGGAGCTTCGCGACTGGCGTTGCTCCATGAACCAAATCTATACGGAACTCAACTTGTCGTTGTCGTGGTCATCGATAAATCTTCCAGAAACACATCAATAAAATCTCGTACGACGGAAATATCACTCAATTTCGGTTCATCTACCTTTGTGTTCATTAAGGTTTTCACGACTCCTTGAGTACGTTCACCATAAACCCGAAGTATCTCATCACCTTCAACGGTATCCTAACCACCTTCTCATGACATACTATCACAAATTTCCTCTTGGACAACCAGTCCATTCCCACAATCACGTCAAAGCTTCTACGACTCAACGGTATCAATGAACTCCAAGGGCTACTAATAATCGAGTAGGATAACAAACGAATATCAAGTCAAAGGCTAGAATGCATATAGGAGATTCCACATATGCAAATAGTCGTGGATCAAATGACATAAGAATCATTTGAAAAAAAGATACGTATATGCACCGAGTGAAAGCGAAAATGAAAGAAAATCAACAGCGTACCACGTCAAAAGAACACATAAAAAATCAATACGAAAGATGGAATTTCTTATACCAATTATCGACTTTACTCGAAAGACCAAATTAACTAATGTTTTTATAAAAATCAATTTAAAATAAAGAAAGTCCCTTTAAGTATAAAAATCATTTTAAATTATAAATAAAATTGTCTTAAATGTAATCTTTATAAAATTCATTCTGGTTGTCATAAAATTCTAGAGATGGTTATCTAATAGTGTATCGTATCTTGCCATTATGAATCACTTTAAACCTGCTTTTTATAATAAAATAAAATTTATTTAGCCACTCAACAATTTTCATATCCTATTTGCATAGGCCATTTAAACATATTCTATTTACAAAGATCATTTTGAAACACAGTTTTTTTTTCAAACACTAACACAATACTTCAAAATGGATTTTATAATTAGACATCAATTATAAAATATGTTACTCAAACAAAGGACACCATAATACCAATAGGGATCGCAAAACACCTAACAGACCCTAACAAAATTCTATTGTTTAAAAACGAAAGAAAATACCAGGAACCATATACTCAAAATAAAATCAAACGAACTCGTACAAGAAAACTCATGCAAGACGTTACGTACCCAAAAGAAAACGTAAGGTCTTATCCAAAATAACAATCAACAGAGCAAACCAAAAAGCACTGATAATAACACATCACCAATGGGTTACAAAAACCAAGGGATATACAACCAAGGGAGTAATGATCCACACTAATATGTTAGGAACAACTAGTGCTTAAAAGAAACGTTTGATAGTCATACGAGTAATCAATGCAACGAAAGAACTAACGAAACGCGCCTATATCCGAAAGAGCAGATTCGAACAACGAACATACATCAAGACGTCGAATAGGAAAAATCGGGTATCCTTACAAAGTACGATGAAGGGATGCTAAGCTTAGACCTGGGAAATCCAAACAAACAACCGAGCAAACGAGCAACCTCTATAATAGTAATAATACTAGGTATCCGCAAATACTAGATAGAGGAGAAACTTACTATCTATACAACTCAATTTAACATATCCTCTAATTAGGGTAAGAGAATAATTCTCTACCCATTTAACACAATCCAACCCTTATCTATTGAATACACATATAAAAAAACATATTACACTACCACCTTACAACCAAACACAAATAAATACAATCATGGTCACAAGTCTACGTGTGTGATGCCTTTATAATTATGTTGGCCACCATAATTATAAGTGTCTCCTTTCACACGTGTACTTACTTCCAAGACTACCCATTTCAATCATAATTCACATATAAGCACATATACCACATTGCACATCTTAAACCACTCCAACTTAACACATAAACGATGCTCTATCAAATAACTACTTCTTTATATCAAAATAAATTCGAAATGACATAAAGGGACGAAAGTCTCGCAACGACTCCCAAAATATGAAATATCTGAAAGAAATAATCAATAACAACATGACGAGGTAAAGGACAGGATAAACTTATGCTAGGCCTCGCTTGGGTTTGACTTTGCCTCCGCAAGAATCACCCGACTCCGCGGGTCTAGCCCGCGCATCTGAAAAACGATCAACTATCCTATCTCCTTCGGTTCCACAAGAGGCTCCTTATAACGCTTAAGTCTAGTTAGGAAAATGGTTCCCCAACGAGACTTCTTATGGGTGGGGGGAAAACATAGCTAAAATACTAAGAAAGTAATACATATCATATCAGATAATGTTAGACAAAATAACTAAATGAAAACTTAACAAAATAGGAAAATATAAGCTATGCAATATAGCGGGGAAGCATAGCAGTTATAGCATTAAACACTTAAGCCCTAAATGCATCTACATGAAGGACCCCCTAGGTAATATTCTAAGGCTCAACCACCTACTTCTCTAAAAACCAATGGCTCTGTACCCAACTGTCACACAAACAGGCCAAGGCTTGTGGTTTGATCTTTCTAACTCTTATCTCTTGTCTTTCATATCATTTATTTACTTATTTGTATTGTTCATATTGTGCATGTCACACCCCGCCTAGGCGAAAACACGAGGCATAACTTCATGGGTATCATCATAACACAATGGTGTCAACAATAGAGAAAACTACATGCACAAAACAAAACATAAAGGGACACAAAGTGTCATGACAATACCATAACACAAAGGAGTCTTGCATTAATGAAAAAATGTCTCATTAATAGAAAGACATATCATGTCTCACAACCTAAGAAATCAAACATCATTCAAGAAAAATCCGTAAAAGAAATACGAAAAGAAAATCCATAGATAAACTCCATATGCAATCCTAAGGTCTCTCTAGCCACTTTTAGCTTCAAAACCCTCAACATGCTCACCTAAAAATGATGCTTAAAAACGTCAACACAACGGTTGGTAAGAGTCATAGGTTTATGACATACAATTCAAGCTTTAATTCAATTACCGTGATTAATAAAAACAGAACATGACAGGATAGTTAAGCTAACTATTATACAGGCTAACATGCATACGTACAAAACAACCATAACTAGGACGGAACGTGTCCCCCGATCCAAGCCACAAAGCATATCTCACAGTAATGAGTAGGAACGTTACTCCCGATCCAAAGCACACAACATTGGGTAGGAACGTTACCCCCGCTCCAACAACGCATAACATTTAGCACATAACATATAATAGCTACATAAAAGTCATGCGTCAATTAAACCACATAATCACAACAATTAAAACATTTTAATACCTTTGCATCATTTCCATCCCAAGAAAACAAAGTAAAAATGGGACTATGAAACTCACCTGATGCTCGGCTACTTGACAAAATCTTGCAAACAATCTAAACACAACAAAAACACAAGTTACACTCAGTTAGGCTAAATGCCCCAACCAATGTAACAATCATGTGATGGACTTCTAAACCTTAAACTAAGTTTATAATATTTTAAATACATCTCCCATATCATTTTCATACCCTATATAACCTTAACCATTAACTTTCAATTTCACCGTTTCTGACTAAATTTTGTAGTCACTTTATGACCTCAAATAAAATACTAAAACACCTAATAGATGGTTCTACTTACATCCCCTAGCTCCCCAATGAGTTGTGAGGGGCTTTTAACTGTCAAGATGTTTTATAAAAAATTATTATTAAGTGGATCTTATTTTATAAAAATTCACCATTTCTAAGTACTCATTTCGGATCTGAACGCACACCAAATGGTTTGACGTCCTTAAAAATACTTAGAAATGTTTTAATGCCTAGCACTTTCGAAATGGCGTTAACAGGGACACCCTAATTATGACTTCTGATTTTGGCTAACCCTTATTCAAATTTTAAGTAGGGGTTTTACTCCCCAAAATCAGACCCAAATCTGACCCGAATTTACTATTTTGACAACTTTTCTTGTGAAAATCATTATTTACTCCCCGAAATCAGACCCAAATCTGACCCGAATTTAATGTTTTGACAAATTTTCTTACGAAAATTATTAGACCAACTTCCCGACCTCGAAATCGATCGTGGCCGGACTTTTTGAAAACTAGACTCTCTGAACTTATCAATGGACATAAGATTTCCTTTGCTAACGCATTCTAGACCTAACCGATTACACCAAAACGCTTATAATTCATCCCTAAAGACTTCTAATTAGTCTAACATCATAATTTAAAAAAATAATATGAAAACCTTAATTTCATCAATTTATTGTTACATTAATTTTAAAAAGAAGATTAATTGAAAAGAGTTTAAGAACTTACTTAAAAACCTTGATTTGATTACACAAACCACCAACTTGAATCTTGATAAAAAAAATCTTTTTTTTCTTCCTGTTTGGGGTTTCGGTCGACCAAAAATAACAAAAGAGGAAGGAGAAGAATGATTTGTATTTATAGTGTTATAAAAAGGGTTTTAGATAATTACCTTTTTAACAATCCTACTCAAATACAAATTTGTTTTATAATAAAACTCTTTTTTTTTCTTAATAACCGGCCGAACAAACTCTCCTTTTTTTAATTATTATTAATTACATACTACCCTCTAATTTTGACATTTTTTATAAAACTTTTTTTTCTACCTTTCAAACATTTTAAATTAAAACTAGATTAAATGACTACAAATAAATTTCATTTCTAATTTTATTTTACTAACTTAATAAAACTAAGTTCTAATTTCTATATTTTCTAAACTAAACTTTTAATTTTACTAACTACTAACACTTAAAGATATAAATACGTATACATATACATAAAAATATGTACACACATAGAATTATACTATTATTTTCATTGTCACTAAAATGTGAACAAAATGAAATACCCAAAACAACCATAAATTCAATCACAATGAGACGATCACGCTCCATGGATTGATAACCAACTCATATAAGATCACATAAACACATAATTATCATAGCACATAATGATATTTAAGTCAATACTAACGGTTTGACTAACATGCTCAAGGCACAGTTGTCGTAGTATATCCTCCTTAGGGAAATCTCATCCCGAGATTTAACTACTAGATTCACCAGTATTATCAACAAACAGCAGGGGATACCTAGCTTTCATATGGTCCTCGCGCTCCCATGTAAACTCAGGACCACGCTTTGAATTCCAACGCACTTTAACAATTGGAATCTTACTACGTTTTAAAGTCTTAACCTCACGGTCTATAATCTCTACTGGTTCTTCGACAAAATGAAGAGTTTTGTCGATCTTGATATCGTCCAATGGCACATGCAAATAAGCATCCGCCAAACACTTTTTCAAATTTGACACATGGAATGTGTCGTGCACCTCACTCAATTCCTTAGGCAATCTTAACCTATAAGCTACAGAGCCAATCCTTTTAAGGATTTCAAATGGTCCTACATACCTCGGTGCCAACTTACCATTCTTTCCAAAACGTATCAAGCCTTTCTAAGGCGACACTTTCAGTAACACTTAATCTCCAACCTCAAACTCTAAGGGCTTGCGCCTATTATCAGCATAGCTCTTTTGACGATCTCTTGCCGCTTTGAGCTTCTCCTTGATCAAGACTACCTTGTCGGTCGTCTCTTATACCAACTCGGGCCCAATCAAACTACTTTCCCCACTCTAAGCCCATAGAACGGGCGACCTACATTTTCTTTCATACAATGCTTTAAACGGAGCACACCT
>BQNB010011123.1:6048-64307 GCA_026074375.1 Tanacetum coccineum
TTGAAAATCATTTGTGTATATTGTGAAGGTGTGTATTGTAGTTGTGTATATTAAGTAGATTGTGGTGATCATTGTAAGCATAGTTAGATTGGGGTGATCTTAGTTAGTAGTGCTAGTTTGGTGTGATCAAGATAGTGTTTAGTTCAAGTGAAGTTGTGAAGAGAAGTATACAAAAGTGGTGAAGGAGTTATGAAGTGAAGTGAAGTCGTAAAGTAAAGTAAATTCATGAAGTAAAGAACAAGTAGTGTGGTGAAGCGAAGTAGTGAATCGTCATGAAGTTATGTGGATAGTTGTGATAGATTGGTTCTACCTAGGATTAGAACTCGACATTACACTTAGTGTCATAAATTGGTGTAAGCTAAGTTGTGTACGGTTCTCTCCGTCTAAAGGAAGCTTGTTGACATAGTGAAGAAAACTCTCAAATTTGGTGCTCGAGGAGTGGAGTAGGGCAAAGAGGTGCTTCGTTACTGAACCACTATAAATTCTCGTGTTGTGGTTTGATCTTTCCATCTCTTATCTTTTATCTTGCATACTTACTTCATACTTTTATTTACTTATTTGATTAGCTTAATTGTTTATATTGTACACATTGTGAATTCACATAAAGTCGAATCTATGTTTTTACAATCAAACTAAACATAAATTTAAAAAGTGGTAAACTATTCAACCTCCCCTTCTAGTTTTCCACAGTTTTAATCCATTTCTCCCCTGATCGTCAAATTGTCGAGAGAAAGAAATCAATGATGCCAAGACTCCTCCTTGGTGTATGCTCTGCCTCGTTTGGGGTACCAAGGGATCAATCTTATGAGATTAATGCTACAAAACCAAGTGTGAGGTACAAGTGCAAGAAAATATTTCAAACTAGTAGCATTATAGCAATTCATGCAAGTAAACCATAAAGTAGTTTCATTCATCACTTAAGAAATTCATACAAGAAACATACTAAATTCAAGGAAAATAAAGCTATGTCTAGCAAAGAAACATTAATTCATGTCACAATACGCTGGATCGACCATAATCCATACCTTGAAATAGAAAACTCAAAACGAGTTCTCAGCGTGATTAATAATTTTTCGATACCTAAACCATAAAAGTCAAATTTTCAAAGGAGAAGAAGAGCAGAAGAGGTCTTGCAACGTAATTAATTCCATAGGAAACAACTTGTAATCTCCTATACTCTTGTAATCATTCAGTTTTTGGTATCATTCGTTAACTCGGTTAGTTTACCTTGGCTAAATTATTACTTTTGTATTGATTATGACGTTTGAAGGCTAATACCTTCGGGTATTAGCCATTATTATGAAGATCTGAATGATTGGTTTGTTTATCTTGATTGCTTAATTTATCGTTGATTGCTTGTTTATGTTTATCAGTTTATACTTGTTTACGTGCTTTTGTATGCGACCTATCATTCAACTGGATCTAGTGATACAGACCAAGTAATCTAGATGCCGAAATGGCTCTCCATATAGTAATTTATACATCTAGACCAATAGGATCACAAATAACAACCTATCTTTGCCCTTAGATTGTGAGCTAAGTTAGACCGAGGTGACCCTTGGGATCAACGAGTACGTTCTTAATTAATAGGTAAAGACTTGGTTAGTGGACTACTAGTGTATGAATTACCTTTAAGCACTAAGTGGGTAAAGTCTCTATGAGCTAGGGTTTAACAAGATCACCATTGCTTTAATCCCTAACATAGATTATAATCAGCAAATACAGATGTTTTATGCGGATGCGTTTAATTATGACAAAATTCTTCGTATCTAGGTCTTAGGAAGAAGTACCGCCTAAGTCTTAAGAATGATATGCCGCCTCGAGATAAGTAATCATTGCACTAAATAAACAATTACTTTCTGATTGGATAATAATGGTTAATACAGTTTTCTTATATTTGGCTAGACCGCTCTTTTATCTTCTGTTAATTTGCTTGCGTGAGTTTTAGTATCTTAAGTTGATTTTAGTCACCACAAAACCCGTGCCAGTCTCTCAGGCTGAAAACCCCCTTATCCGTTAGATTTAGGATTAACATAGGTTTAGCATAGGTTTAACATAGAATAGAATTAAATTAGGTTTAGTATAACCTAACAATATTAATAAATTGAAAGATTATTTCTCGCTCTTAGTGATCGACATCCTACTTACTACGAAACTACCATCCGACCGGGTACACTGCCCGTTAAAGTGTTGTTTTTGGTAAAGTCGGCAAAATATAAATCTAAAACCTGAAATCATAAATCACACACCTTACTCCAACACATCAGTGATCACTAAAGAGTTCCAAATATCTTTATCCGTTTTATGCATAAAACTCTTTCATATTCCTTTTTAGGTAAGACATTATAAAAAACCATTTTAGCCTCATTGTTTTTAGAAAACATTTTCTTATGTTCATCACTTTGTCGTTTATAAGGAACACTTTCATCTCTACCGGTAGAAGTGTTTCTAACGGTAGGTTCATAATCACCATTAACACTAATATGCCAAAGATTAATATCCTTAGATTTCACATAGGTCTCAAATCTATTTTTCCAATATATAAAACCATTTGCTTCAAAGAGTAATGCTCTTTGCATAGACTGCCCTTCTTTGTAGTTTTCAAAATCTATTTGACCGATTTTTAGATTTTAAAATACAATATACTTTAAAAACTTTAATAACCTGCACTTGATGTCAATTGTAGAAAACTAGAAAGTGGGGGGGGGGGGGGGTTAAATAGTTTTATCGATTTAAATTTACATTTCAAAATATTTAGATCAAGTGTATGTGAAATCTATTGATATTGAAGTATACAAATTTATACTTGAGAATGTAAGAATATAAATAATAATAAGCAAGGAATGCAATAAGTAAAGTAAAGAGATTTAAAACTATAACACAAGTATTTATAGTGGTTCCATGGTTGTTAAGATCCCGATCCTTATCATATGATCTTACGATTTTATGATATTGCAAAGCAAAAATGATCCGGATCTTACATAGGATCTTTGTAAGCTTAAGATCTTATAAAATCCCCATCTTGACTATATGATCTTAAGATCTAATCCGATCCGATCCTACTTTTCTTTAACCTCAAACTAAAAAACTACAAATTTATAGATTGTGTTTTGTTCAATTAAAAAAACAACATGTTATTCTTCTTAAACATTTCAAAAACATAATTTATGACAACATTTCTATGAAATATTCATATATATCGTGTTTATGATATATAATAATTTGTAGATTTGTATAATATTATAAAGGAACTATTAGGAAACATGACTTATGTGGATCTTACGATCTCGATCCGATCTTCGATCTCAATCTTGCAAAGATAAAAACGATCCTGGGTAAGATCCCAATCTTGAAAACCTTGAGTGGTTCGACTATAAGGACACCTTCCTTGCCCGACTCAACTCCCCGAGTACCCAACTCGAGAGTTCGTAAACACTATGTCAAAGCAGCCTTATCTGAGGGAGAAGCCTCACAACGTCGCTTACACTTTATATGGTACAAAACTAGATACCGAGTCCTAGTTCGAGATAGAACCAACCTTACGTCACTTACACTTTATCCGGTACAAAGCTAAATACCAGGTTCTAAACAAAGGTAGAACCAACCCGATCACTATCTAAACTATTACAAGGTGATGAGGTTTATGTTATAATGAAATGAATGATGTACAAGAATCAACACAATGATCTTGAAATGATGATGAAGACTATCAACAAGTAATTTTGAAGTTTGATCGTCTTTTATGCAAACGTGGTAATCTCGTCTTCTATTAAGAGATAAAGAGAATCACTAAAAATAAAATGTAAACTATAAATTGATCAGAGATCAAAGGTTAGTATGATGTTAGAATAATGCTAGTAGGAATGTATGAGAATAGGTGAGGAAATGGTGAGAGTTTGCTTACTATTTATAGGAAAAAGTGGCACTGTTCACCGGGATCCAACGGATCCCTTCAAAAGGGATCCGACGAGTGTATGGCATGGGATCCGGCAGGATGGACACCAAATCTGGATTTTTCAATATCAAATCTCCTAAAATCTTGTGTGATCTTCCAAGATTTTCTATAGATATGGCAAGATCATGGAGTAACAATACATGAAAGGTAACTTAGTGAATAATGTCATGCATGAGTTAAAAATAATTTTGTAACTAGTTTTTACCTTGTGTAATTTTATGTATATGCTAAAAATAGATGTGCAAGTAACTTTTTGTTACTTGTATGTTCTTAAAAATAATGAAGACTCTTGTAAAAAGAATTGTGTAGTTACTTATGTGTAAATAACATTCTAAACTAGTTTTAGACATAATTTTATGCTTAATGGACTTATGTACAAAACCTTGAGTGTTTGTTAAAATGTATGTATTGTAATGTATGATAAGTATGATGAGTTAGAAAACTATAGGCTTAAAACTTATGTATTTTAGTTTTTACTTTTAAAATGATTTTAAGATTGTTATCGAGAAAACATAGAAAGATCATAAAATATAAATAAACTTTTTTTTTATGCTGATTTTTTATTAAGTGCTGAAAAAATGGTCAACAAAAGTTTGGTGAGTTTCAAAGGTTTAACTTATGTAAAAAGAAATAACATGGGACACAGATTTTAGTGATGTTGTATCACATAAAATTCAATGAAAAGATTTTAGAGACCATCAGGTTTACTCACATGTCTTGTCGAAAAGGTTTTAGTGACCATCGTATCACTACAATGTGTTGAAAAGTTTTAGAGAACTGTTGTAGCACTCACACATCGAGCTGAGACCGTTGTATTTACTCACAACGTCTTGAAAAATAAAACAAGCCTATTGTATCACTCACAATGTCATGAGACCGTTGTATCACTCACAACGTCTTAGAAATAAACGAGACCATTGTATCACTCATAATGTCTTGAGAATGTTGTATTGTTCACAATGTCTTGAAGAAACAAGACCATTGTATCACTCACTATGTCTTAAGGACCGTTGTAAAATACACTCACAACTTCTTGGAAGTAAACAAAACCATTGTATCACTCACAATGTCTTGAGACCGTTGTATCACTCACAATGTCTTGAAAATAAATGAAACGATTGTATCACTCACAATGTATTTAAAAAGTTTTAGAGACCATTGTGTCACTCACATTGTCTTGAAAAAGTTTTAGAGACCCCATTGTGTCACTCATAATGTCTTAAAAAGTAGTAATATTTATTTAGAAACCGTTAAAAATGAGCATGTATTCTCACCCCAAAATAGTTCAAAACAAAAAAAGTTATAGTTTAAAACAAGTAAAATAAGGGCTATGAGACTCACAAAAGGATAACTTAGACAATACATAAATGTTTAAGTACTTGTGTCCATAAGAAAAACGAGCAATGTATTCTCACCCTAAAGTATTTCAAAACAAGTAAAGTTGTAGTTTAAAATAAGTAAAAGTGGGGCTATGAAACTCTCAAAAGGGTAGCTTAGGCAATACGTAAAAGTTTAAGTACTTGTGTCTATAAGTAAAACGAGCAATGTATTTTCACTAAAAAGTAGTTTAAAACAAGTATTAAAAAAGTAAAAGTGGGGCCATGAACTCACCTCAATGAGTAGTGATAACGGTAATAAGTACGCAAGCTCGAGAGTAACAAAGTTTCATAAGCGCGACCTAATTCAATGAGACACCTTATGAACAACGATATGTTCTATATGCATATGAGATTTATAAAGTTTTATCACCCGTATAGACTTTATGTTGGAGTTTTATAAGACTTCACATGTGAAAACCCTTAGAAAAACAAGTTACAACACATTTATACTAAAACAAAAAATATGTGGGTTTTCCAGATTTGACACTCGATTTTAAACGACCATACTCATCATTCTTAAATGAAAAATCTTGATACTCGACTTTAAACAACAATTATAATTACACTCCTAGATATAAAGTTTAAGGCACTCAAATAACTATTGCAAGACACGAAGTCAGCAGCTTAAGCTGGTTGATACGCGAGTTCGTATAATTTATTTAAAATAGTTGTTTTTTGTGGGGTTTAAGGAGAATGAAAAGGGTATTCATTGGGTGAGTTAGAAAAATACTATAGCAAGTGGTGGTGGCGTTTCTTAAATGAGAAAAATGCTCTTTTGTGTAAGGTTATCTCAGCTTTTCACGGGATCGATGGTGGTCTTTCTTTGAATTCGGGGCTCGGTCTAAAAAGAGGTATGTGGGAAAATATCATTGGCAGTGGCTTTGTCATAGATAAAATCGGAATTGATTTTTCAAAATCTTTTGTTAGAAAGGTCGCAAGTGGAAATAACATTCTCTTTTGGCATGATATATGGGCCCCATATCTCAAGTCTCTTAAAGATCAATTTTTGCGACTTTATGCTTTAGAGAACCAAAAATATTACAAGCTTAACTCTCGATGGTTATGTGACAATAACGTTTGGGTTGGGAATTGGGACTGGCGGTTACCCCTAAGGGGGAGATCTGTAGACAATTTAAATAACATGATCCCCTCTTTAATCCTCCCTCCACTTGTGGATGATTCTAATGACTCTTGGAAATGGGTCCTTTCCCCAAAAGGAATCTTCACAGTAAAATATCTTTCAAGATTCATTGACAAGAAGCTTGATACGTCCTTGCCAAATGAGAAAATAATGCATTGGAATCCATGGCTCCCGAAGAAGGTAAACATCTTTATTTGGCAGGTTGTTTTGGATCAGCTTCCTCATCTCGAGAACTTACTCGCTCGAGATGTGCTTGTTGACTCAGATTTGTGTCATCTTTGAAACGAAGAACCTGAAAACTGAGATTACCTTTTCTTTCATTGTCAAAGAAGTGTAATCGTTAGGAGAAAAATTTACAGTTGGTGGGGCATTCTGTTTCCTGGTAATTGCTTGAGTCAAGTACTTCCTCTCATGTCCTCTCCTTTAATACCAGGGCTTTGCAAGACATGTATAAGGGTTTTTAAAAGTGTTTGTTCATTCGCTCATTGGCAAATTTTGAGGTGGGGGAATGCGGCTTATATGTCCTCGCCTGAGTCTAGGGAAGCTATCATCACATCAAAACTTTTTGCCTAGATTTAAAAGTTGGCTCTTCTTTAGATTTCTCATAGATTCAAACAGGTTCCTAAGCATGGTCTAGTTGGACAGGTGACCCAAGGCATTGTTATACGTAATTCTTTGGTGTTCTTTTTAGGTTTTTTTCTCTTTTCGGGGTTATTTTTTGTTTGATCTTTGTCTTGGATATCTTGTAATCCGTTTTCTTTGTTCTTCTTTGGCCTTTTGTGCCTAATAAAATCTCAGCCTTTCGAAAAAAACCAAACGAACTTCGTAGACCTTGAAATTTACGCGAAAATCTTCATAATAAATTCTAGTATCTTGTGGTTAAAAGAGTTTTACCAAAAGTGTTTAGTAAGATAATTAAAATTAGCTTGTAAAGTGACCCATTTTCTGGACAGATATAATATATTTTACAACAAGGTTTAAATCAACTTCTAACACAATAAATCTATAAAGGTGATATGAAATAATGCATGTTATGATAAATATAAGTAAATTGGGATATAATAAAATGCTTACACAAAATTGGTGGTGTTTAGAAGTCAAGAAGTGCATAAATACTAACCCAAGATCTTAGAAAACCCTAATTTCTAATACCAAAACCCTAATTCCTTTAGCAACCCTTATAAATCCTTAACCAACACTTGAACCTCACTTGAATACATGAGAGAGATATAATATTTAGTGTGTGTAAATGTGTTTGAGTGTGGGTTGTATGTGTACTAAGAGGTCACTTGTATAGTGGGTTTTATGGAAGGTCAAATCATGCTTTCTTGGTTGAATGGTCTACTAGCACAAGAAGGGAAAGAAGGCATGGGTTGGAGTCTTGTGACCCTTCCTTGAGTTGAGCAAAGTGAGAGGGACAGGGGAAGAAAAACCCTCCATGTCTTGTGGCTTTAACACTCTGTTCTCAAGTTTTTTTAAAGGAATGGAAGAGGATGGGATGGGAAATTAAAAAAATGATGTTCTTGAGTTTTTTTTAAGGTGGAAATGTAAGGATGGGAAGGTGAGAGGGAGGAAAGTTATGGGCTTTTGTGTCTTGTTTTGTTCCGTCCATTTTTTGGAGGAATATGAAGGAAAACATGATGGGCTTGTCTAAAATTACAATCTTATCCTTAATTTTTATGCACGTTCTATATATTTTTACCTAGTTATCACATATCTATCTGTGTCCAACTGCCCAAAAGCAGCGGAATAATTTTCTCTCAATTAAGAAACAAATTGTAAGTTCATCCTTTGAATTCTTGTCTCAACCTATGAAATGTTTATTATCTAACTGATTCTACTGTTAGTTACATTTTTTCTTTCTAGCTGTATATGATTATAATAGTGGAACAAATCATTTGTTGATTTCATAAGTTTTCATAATTGGTTTAGTAGATGTATGTGAAATCCATACGTGAGAGCCTAACATTGAAGTATTTTTAGAGTTCCTTTTGTGTTTTTACATCATAGTTAGAATCTTTTTAGTGATCAAAATGAATATCTAATAACATTGCAAGCCTAACACACGTTTCACTTGTATATTTCTGATATAACTATAATAAGTTGCTAGGCCGCCATTAGAGAACTTGTATTGTGAATATGATGTGTTAATACATAATCATGCATATATATTCACATGAGAGCTTTAGGTAATGGTGAAAAATGAGTGATTAATGTATATGCTTTTGAGGGTATATTGGTAATTTTGTTAGCTTTCGTATCCTTTTCTTGCTACTTAAAAATACAAACTTAAGAATATAAATTGCAATGATCACTTTCTTCATAGTATCATCCCCTACTTTTCCCTTCCAATCCCATCCCCTTCCATTCTTTAAAACCTAGACTCGAGAACAGAGTGTAAGTGTTTAGTTATGGTTAGGGTAAGGTGGTGTTTCAAGGCAAAAAAGATGGTGTTGGTGTATCTTCTTATAGAGGGCTGATTTTGCTAGTAAAAGGGGGAGGGAAAATTATCATTGAATGTATATGTATGTGTTGTTGATGATATCAAATAATATCACTTTTATAGCATCATTTATCCCATGTAATTAACCCATTTTGTATGATTAATTGAAGGAATTGTTACTTTAATCGTTATATTTGAGAATTGCAATAATTATGGAGTACTTGGTGAAGATTAACTAAAAGGCACGCATTCTTGAGCTTAAATAAAGATATTTTAAAGATTACTGATTCTGACATCTAATACGCCATATCCATCAAAGAAGATATGGCGTATCTATGCCTACACTCACCAAATACCATGAAGGAAACAAGATCAATATGCCGTATCCAGAAGAAGTCATATACGCCGTATTCAAGTTATAGAATGTGAATACTCTGAAAGATATCAAACGTGGTCCCTACTTTAAGAAACCCCTAATACGCCGTATCAAAGATATTTGGTATGTTGTATTGACCATATTCTAGACCCTATAAATAAAAAACTCAAAAACAAGTTTTAAGTGTGCTTTTAACCACCAAGGTTGATTTTCAGAAGATAAAATAAGGCAAGAAGGTGTAGTAACGTGCTTCAGTCCATAGGGAAACCCTTGTAATTCATATACTCTTGATAATCGTTTGATCTTTGGTATCATTCATTTAACTCGGTTAGTTTACCTTTTTTGATTCGATTATTATGTTTGTATTCATCACAATGGTTATTGGCTAATATCTTTAGGTATTAGCCATATTTATAAATATTTCAATGTTTGGTTTGTTTATCACGATTACTTAATTTATCATTGGTTATTGATTATGTTTATCACATGATACTCGTTTATGTGCTTTAATATGCGTTTAATTCGTATCTTAGGATATCGCTTGTAGTTTAACTAGATATTAGATAGTTCTCGCATGGTGATTTATATAGGTGGAATTAAAATCAAAAATAAAGTCCTGCTAAATCCTTGTCTAAGGATATCGCTTGTAGCTTAACTAGATATCGGATAGTGCCTTTGGTTTAGTGAATGAGTTAGACTAGCAGGTGACCTAGAATGATTCTAATAAATAACGTTCTGATTCCCTTGGCTTAGTTTGGATAGTAAAACTATCACTGATATAAAATACCGTAAGCAGTAAGTTAGTAAAGTCTCGATGAGCTAGAATCTAATAACATCACCTTTATTACATTCTAAGATAAGTTATAATCAAATATAAGGGATGCTTTATGCGGATGCATATAATTGTGACAAATTTAGCATGTCTGGGTTTTAGGAAGAAGTACCGCCTAAATCTAGGAATGATATGTCGCCTTGAGATAAGTAATCATTGCACTAATAAACAAACCTATGTTTTAATTGGAATAAATATAGTTAATACGTTTCCCTTACATTAGGCTTCACCGCATCTTTATCTTCTTTCTATCACCTTGTGTATGTTAATTGTCATCAAAACCTTAGGTTAGATACCTAAAACTGTGCTAGTCTCTTAGGCTGAAAACCCCCTTTTTTGCATTAGTTTTAGGTTTAGCTTAGATAACTAAAATACTAATAGATTAGATATTAACGCTCTCGCTCTTAGTGATCGACATACTTCTTACCAATGAAGCTACATCTTGACCAGGTACACTGCCCGTTAAAGTGTTATTTTTAGGTATAGTCAGCATAAAATAAATAGTTAAACTTGATACATAAATTACAAACTCACAATGACACATCAAGTTTTTGGCGCCGCTTGCCAAGGAAGTGAGTTGTTTTCATTCTTATTTATTTAGTGTTTTAGTTTAGTTTAGTTTTATTTTGATTAATTTGCTTATTTGTTATGTTTTGTTTTCGTTTGTGTTTTTTCGATTTCTGCATTGTTTATATTTTTGCATACTTGTGTGTTTGATGTCTTGTTTTTTCTGCATATTTACCTAAAGTTGCTGTATAAAAATATTAATTTCAAAACCAATATGGGCACGTTTCCACTCAACTTTGGACACGGACACGTTTAAATTTTCATAAAATATATAGTGTATTCTGTTCATTATGTCATACGGCGTTTTCTGGTTAATTGAATAAGTCGTTAATAGACTTATCTCGATACATTACACAGACTATTAATATTCTTCGTATTCATTTTCGTGCCTTTATCCATATACCTTCTTCACAAAGCCATATACTACTGATTTTTTGCCTTGCTTGCAAGGTAGTGCCATTACAGGAGCTCAAAAAGAAACTAATTTAACATTTTAAAGACCCATGAACGAGTTTCACTATTGGTTATGAAGCCTTCTAAGTCAACTGGTCATTGATATGTTATAGTTTTCTATGACTCCGACCTTTATATTACTGATCTAGAGATTCAGTTCTGGAATGAAGAGAATGACTACAGAAACACATGTCAGAGCTTACTTTGGAAGAGGTCCTTTAAGACATTATTTATGTCATGATTGCAAAAAGGCTCCTATTGAACACTCCACTGATCATGGGAAATAAAAGCCTCACATGGAACTTTTGCACTTAAGGAATCATAAAAAAGCACTCTATCAAAGCCCTTTAGAGATCCAAAGTCGGCAAATGAGGCATTATTTTCGCATAAAAAATTTATTGGGAATTTACAAAAAGCACTCAACTAAAATGAAGCCCTACCAGTTCGAGTAATGATTTGTGTATACGATTTTACTTCTCAGTTAAAGTTGACAAGCCATTCATACCCTTGTTGATTGTATTGATTCTAGCCAATATGCCGTATCGAACCTACAAAACAGAAACTTATTTTCCATGTCAAAGAAAATGACTTTATCTTATTTGAATCACTTTAATGATGATTATTGGGACGGTATTGAAGGAAAAAGCTGATGTAGGAATAAAAAAGTTCTGCGTAGGAAGCTATTACACTATGCAAGCCTCTTGTCAAGCTTTGCATTAATAAAAGGAGAAAGATTCAGGGAGTTTCACTTTACCTTGTTTCATTAATAAGCCTTAGCTGATTTAGGAGCAAGCATAAGTGTTATGCCTTATTCAACATTTACTTCCTAGGATTAGGAGCGAGACTTGATTACCTACTAAATTAATTCTTGAATTGGCTCGATTGAATAGGAAAAGAACAAGGATTTGTTGAGAATGTGCTAGTAGGTATTGATACTTGCCTATAAACCCGAGTTTCATACCCGAGTTTCATGACGCTTATGACGATCACGAGTTTGACGTCATTATTATTATTTTATGGGTTTTCGTAAGCGAACGTCAACATTTAAAATTTTACTTGTCGTAATTAATTATTTTTGTATTTTATTACGAATGAAATTTGAAAATATTTTTTTTACGTTTCGCGAGTCAACGTTTGACCACGCGTTCGTTAATCGTTTTGAGCATCGTAAAAATCTATGACACGTCTTGATAACGCTTCAAATATACATTAAATATCCCTTAAAAATGCGAGAAATATATGTTCTAAAGTAATAAATATTGCAAGTATTGGTCGTTTGTTGTGTAAACATCATTTCAGGACCAATTATGGAAGGAAGGACTTAACGTGCAAAGAATTTGGTTAAATTCAACTAACATTCATCAAAAGAAGGATCTAGGACAAGGACTATTGAATCCAGAGGCATAAGTGCACTGATTTTATAACCAAGTGCGGCGCACTTGTCAACGAGTTTAATGCACAAAATTAATTGAAGATGTGCAACACACTTTTATGTAAGTGCGTCGCACTTTCTATGTCAGTTACTAAAATGCCATCAATGATACAACTTTTGAGTTGCCCAATCATTGCTATAAATCGAGGCATGAATTTGGAGGAAAAATCATCCCTCATAACAATAACAATCAACTATCATACATTCCTTACTTCTCCTTAAAGAGTTGAAGTAGTTTCCTAATTCCAGAAGGTTAAACCTTCATCTTCATCATTTTCTGAGGAGAAGAGCAAAGTGAGCTTCTTAATTCCAGAAGTGAAGGTGTTCATTATCAAGTTGAATCTCTATTCTAGAAGGAATTGTTAGTTTGGATCATTTACTCTTGAAATTTGGTAAAGAAACATGTTTCCATTCTTTTATAATATGAATTTTAGATCTATCATAATTGTTATATGTGTTGCTATTATGATTATTGAGGAGATTAACATGTTTGGTTAAGAACTATATGGATATTATGGATTAAACTTGAACTTTTGATTATGAATAATATGAGCTTGATGTTTTTTGACTTAGACTATCTAATTTTTGTTTGATCACCATTTACCCCGGATATAGGTCGAAAGACTCCGGTTAAGTGATTGATTTCCAAGTTGTTTGTCTATGACAACTAGACCTTAGCCTTGTGAGGATTGGCTAAGTAAACAAAAATTAACCTAAGTACAAAAGGGTTTAATGCTAAGCCTCATGTCTAACGAACTTGGTTTAGCCTGCTTATATTCCTCATCATCAAAACACGAATCAAACTTAAAGCATTTTTATAATTAAAGATAAAGGCTGAAATGGTTTTTCATTATGAATAATAGACTATCTTTTTAAGCAACTAAACATTCTTAAATCGATTATAACTTTATTCGTGAATCATTCAAGTTTATCCATAATATTTCTTGTTCCTTAACCAAACATCTCCCTTAAATCATTAAATTAGACTATTATCTTTAGACCCGTGACAATCTATAAGATAATTCCTTTTTTCGTAATATTATCGACTTTGTCTAAGAATTGCCAAACTCCTGTGGAATGACCTGGTCTTACCTAAAAGAGTATACTACATACGTGGGTTATACTTTACCCGTGTGTTTCTAGATAATTAACCGGTAATTCTAGTCTTATAATTTTAAAGCTTTTGAAACATATCAATGTTTTTGACGCCATTGCCGGGGATTGAAAACATTTTTTGAGAGTCATTTTTAATATTACAAACTTAAATTTTAAAAATCGCCATACCGTTTTCTGGCAAACGAAAACCATTTTATTCTTACTGCTTCAGAAAGTGCGCCGCACTTTAACAAAGTTCGTCGCACTTTGCCTTTTAAATTGAAAAAAAAAGATTGGAATCAAAGTAACTTGACCATAAAAAACCATAATCTGTAATTTAACTTTTTGAATGATGAATATATTTCCAATATTGATAATTGTTGAATTTATATATAATTTATGTTTAGAAATGAAAAAAGGAAAAAATATTATCTTATTAGCTTATTTAGTTATTTATCTTCATAATTTCTTATGCCCTAAACTATTTAAAAATCTTTTAAAGATATTTAAGATAGCTGGATTAAGTCTTTTTAACAAAACTATGCAATTAAAGAAATCAACAAAAATTATGAAAGAAATTTCCAGAAGTGCGCCACACTTATGTTTAAGTGCGCCAGTTTTTCTGGAAAATAAAGAAAGAATATTGGTTTTTCAGAAAGTGCGCCACACTTTATCTAAAAACTGTCGCACTTTCCTATCTGAACCAAATCAGAATGCCTAAAATACTTATATAGCAAAAGGATTGTTTGAAATTAAGATTGCTATGTGCTTATTAATATTGTGTAAATGTAGGAAGTTGCTTATACATGTTCTAACTAACCTACTAATGTTTATTTTGATATTATATTATTTTAAATGTAATAAGGACTCGAGTATGGGAAAGATGTGCCTAGGAAAGGAAGTGACTGAAATCTCTAGTGATCAGAACGAAGGATCCAGAGATTGGGATTCACCTGAATACAAAGACACAACAAGAAGTGGAGGAATGAAGGAACCTGAAGCTTTGGTTTTTCACAAAATGTACACTAAGGAGGATAGTGATCGGTATATTGCACAATGTTTTGTGAATGGTTTATATGCACCTGATGGAGAGATCAATTTGGAAAAGAATGATAATTTTAATCTTTGACGCTACGCAGTGAAACTTTATCTTGAGTATGAAGTAAGGAAGGGAAAGAAGTTGGTTAAGAAGGAATTAATGGTGTCACTACATTGGGAAATTTACTTTGTTCAATTCATCATAAATCCTAAAGAATATGAATTTGAACCAGGATTAATTCTCGGAAGGTCATTCTTGCATTCTGCCAATGCAATCGTAAACTTCAGGGAAGGCACTATTACAATTCAACCCGATTTTGACCCTTTTCTTTTAAGCACTGATGAAGAAGGAAACCCAAATCTTAATGACTTGGAAATGTTGCTTGACTTTGATTTTAATGAGGTACCACAGATAGAAACTGATCTACCACCAATGGTATGCAAAATGGGCAAAGGAAACATAAATAAAAATAAAGTAATGGAAAACATCATGATCTTTCATAACGGTGCTGGACTATCTTCATCAGTTGGAAGACCCTTAACCAAAGAGGAAGATGAAAAGAGGGCACTTGCCTACAATATTAGTATGGGATATGGGATGCTAGAAGAAGTGAGGCCGGTAATAGAAACATTGGCCTATCATGATAAGTACAAGAAGTTGTTGGACGAAATCTAGGTTGACAAAGTCAAATTAGATGGAAAGATTAAACCTGAAGAAGAAAGAGCAATAATCAAAGTGAAAGGGCAGATGCTTAAGGAAAAGAAAGATCCAGGGGCGTTCATATTTCTAATTAGGCTAGAGGGACTTATCAATGAAAACGCTCTCGCTGATACAGGATCTAACATCAACACCATGCCATATAGAATCTACGAACAGTTGGGTAGAGATGATATCATGCCAGAAAAAAGAAACATAACAATGATTAACTACACATAAGCTGAAGTAACTGGTCGATTAGTAGATGTACTATGTCAAGTTGGATTCACCACTCTGTCTATCAAGTTGGATTCACCACTCGTGATGCACCCATTGTGGTGAGTCGTGGATTCCTTGACACAATTGGAGGTAACCTTGACATTCCAAACAAGATATTAACCACTTTTGATGAAATAACTCGTCAAGCCTTTAGAGCTGTTAGATCATAAAAAATCAAGATTGCTAAGAGTGACTCAGATGATGAAGAAGACTATGTGATCAAAAGGAATGAAATGGGAACACCAATTCACAACTCCAGGCCTATCGGATACCAAAACAACGCCAACCCTGCTGAAAACATGACCTTGTCAACTCTTGAATCAGTAATAAACCCCTTTAGAAAAATCAGCATGTGGAAAAAGGCTGTAAGTTTCCTAGGATCGCTCCCTGCTAAACTTAGAGATGTTGAATGGAATCCTAATTACAAATTATGCTACGCTAACCCCGAGTTAGCAACTGGGCAGTGGAAAACTGAGATTCGTTTAACCGACCCTTATGGAAATATCTACATGCAAGCCTTTGTGATAAAACCCACGAAAAGGATGTTATCTAAGTTTCACAAATTGAGTGACATAATGTCACCAAACTGGTTCATTGAGTAAGCGTTGGAAAAAGAGAATAAGGGAGGAAGAGTTTGTGCGCTCTCGAAGTGATAATTATCGTACTTTACTTTTTATGTATATCTAAATAAAATCAATTGTATTCAATCCATTATGGATTATACTTTGATGTACGGGGACTACCCTGATATTAATAAAAAAAGATTTTGGTGGATTATTTTTTGTTTTAAGTCATCTTATTTAACTTTCCCTTAAATAAAAAATAATATATATATATATATATATATATATATAGATATATCTATATATATATATATATATATATATATTTAGGGCAAAGTTCGCCGCACTTTTTATAAAGTGTGCCGCACTTTTAGGAATTTCAAACACAAAACTTATAAAAGAAGTTTTTTTTCAACTCATTATAAGTACCACACACTCAAAACCTAGAAACCACCGGGTTTTAACTCAAAATCAAAGAAAAGATCTTTAAAATCATTCCACCAAATTCTTAATCATGCCAAGGGTATGTTTATTTTGTTCCTTGCTATTTCTTATCATCAAATTTATATTAATTATGCATTTCGGGTTTATATTAATTGAGTTTAAGAAATGATGAAATTATGCCAATAGAATTTGATTGAGACTGGGATTATGCCTTATTATCTAGGATTAAGTAATGCCATAAGAAACCCTTTAAGAAATCCAGGTTTAACTATGCAAAATTGGTGATTGGATTTTTTTAATCAAAATTTTTAAAACACAGCAGGAAGTGCGCCGGTTTTGGTTTGAAAACCACTTGCTTGTTTGTCCAAAAAACCACCGCACTTAATGTTTTGTGCGTCGCACATTTTACCTCAGAATGTCTGCAAATCAATTAAAACATAATCAACAATGCTATATCTTGTCTAAACTTAATATATATCATACTTTTGGTTGATTTGTGATGTGTAGACTTCAAGAGCATACGATCAAAAGGTGGGGTCATCCCGTACCAAATGCTCTAGAAATGTTGAAACCATTGAAGAAGCATTACTCCCTAATGTTCATCATGAATTTTTGGAATAGGGAGGTTGTAGTAGAGAGGCAAATTCCCGTTATAACATAGGTTGAAAACTTTGCTTACAAAACTTATTAATTCACCGCAAATCGTGGATTGGCAGTTATTACACAAAATTGGTTATGGAGATGAATATGACAAAATGTTGAAGATTAGTTTGAGGGAAGCTCAAACGGATGAGGAAATATTCTTTTCTGTGGCTTGGGTAAGGGCTTTTAACATCCGAGATCCTATCTACCAAGAATTTTGCCGTGAGTTCTATGCCACTTATGAGTTTGATAAAGTATGTGCGGATGATGAGTTACAGTCAAAGAAGATAATCAATTTTAGACTAGTAGGACGTGCTCATAGTCTAACTTTGTTGGAATTTGCTAGGAGATTAGGATTGTATCATGCTGAGGAGTTAAAGGAAGAAGGTTTTGATACTTATTTTCAAGGAGGTTTAAGAAGTGATGAAAAATTAAATGCTAGAGAATATTGGGAAAGGATTAGCACTGATAGGGACTTACATTTGTCTAGGAGCTCAATCACTTTTGTTCGTTTCCTGATTCTCATAGTGTTACACAAAATGATCACTTACGGATTATGTCAAAGGACTACTGGTTATGAAAAGATTCAGAAGAATGATTTGTGGTAGTTAAGTATGTTTGTAGATAGACATCAGAATGGGTATGCAAATGTGGCTTGGGTGATTGCAAAGTAAATGAAGAGAAAGGGAGCTGGGAGTCAAACGGAAAGTCAGATTTGCTGTGGTCAGTTCATCTCAATGATTGCTAGGAAAAGCAAAGTTTTGACTAAGGAGATTGAATGTACCCTGAGTACTCTAATTTACTGCAGAGATTTAGACAGGACTACCCTGGGAGAGTTGATAAACTCTAAGGATAGATTGGTCCTTGATATTCCAGATGATGATGTTCCGAGAGTTGCCGCCAAGAGAGTTCTAAGAGTTCAGAGAGCTTCTATGTAGGATTTATATGAGCGTATGGGTAACATAGAGATCAGACAACATGCGATAGAGAGGATGGAGTACAAGCATGCTTATCACTGGGATAGGTACCAGGGTGTCTTTGAGCACATGGCAGGAGTTTATAATGTTCCTTTACAAGGCGATTACAACCCACCTAGTTATGCTCAGCCATAGTACGACCAGTACTACCAGCTGTACTATCCACAGTACCAACCATTGCAGCAACAGCAGGATGATGTGGAGTAGTGTCGAGATGACACGAATGATTAAGTGACCATATGTTTAGGCCACATGTGTTTTCAAAAACAATTTCAAAATTATTATTATTATGGTGTATAAATGCCTCTGTAAGCATTAAAATAATATTTTAAAACTTATTAATTAATTAGGATTATTATTATCATATATGTGTTTTGGAATATGACAATTTGAAACAGGGAAAAAGAGATGCAATGGCAAATGCACACAAGAGGTCTGGAGGATACACAATATCGAAAAGTATATTTCACTTTCTTTATTTATCTTTTCTCAATCTCTTGCGCATTAGGACAATGCAGTCATATTAAGTATGGGGGGAGATAACTTGGAAAAGTGAAAACATTTAAAACATTTAAAACTTATAAAATTAAATTTTGATCCCAAGCAATCTGGACTCGAATTGGATAACGTTATTGCTTTATTATGACTCACAAATTAAAAGTGAGGTCACCTTTTTAGACTTTAGATTTGGGTATAATTTTTGATACCATGATAATTGATGTCTTTAGCTATTTAAGTTTAGGGTTGTTTGCATGTCAATATATGTCTATTCTGTCGTTACGGATGTGTATGTATGGTCTGTGTCGCTTTTTCTATAATAGTGGTATCAGTTGAAAATTATGAGTGTGCCGGTGATTTGTAAATTCATCAGATCATGTGCTTGAAATTCTTTTTGAGGACCGTTGTAAGATCATGCTTGCGTGATTAAAAAATTTTCTGATTAAGAGGTGTTATTACAATAGAAAAAATTAATAAACGATTTAGTTTGTTGAAAAAATTTATAATTAAATCATTTGTAATTTTATCTTTTGAAAATTATGCATAATTGCAAATGTTCTTATCCTATGTATGGGGTGGGGGAAGCAAGTTCCCCCAGGAATGTGAAAAATTGCTATTAAAAAAAGTTTGGAAGTCTGAGTATTACCTAAAACAAAGAAGTTCGATGGAATTATGGATAAGATGGATTATTGTTTAATTATAAACTCTTTTCAACAAAACCAACCAAAACTTAACGATTATGTAACCTCTTTCGAAGATATTGTCTGGTGCTTAGGCCCATGTCGGTGGAGTATAGTTTCTAGTACACGCTTATGTAATTTGTACATTTCATGGCATGTGGTTGGAGTGAGTCCCAGTGTTTACCAATTTTACCAAGTTATGTGTTGAGTAGAAAAAAAGAAAAATTCATCCAAAATTTCGTAAGTGCTTTGTCGCATTATTTGTGCTTATGATTTCTAATCTGATTGATCAAAATTCTTTCGCTTTGATTGCTTGAGGGCAAGCAATAACGTATATATGGGAGAATTTGATAACGCTCTAAATATACATTAAATATCCCTTAAAAATGCGAGAAATATATGTTCTAACGTAATAAATATTGCAAGTATTGGTTGTTTGTTGTGTAAACATTGTTTCAATACCAAATGTGGAAGGAAGGACTTAACGTGCAAAGAATTTGGTTAAATTCATCTAACATTCGTCAAAAGAAGGATCTAGAACAAGGACTATTGAAGCCAGAGGCACAAGTGCGCCGGTTTTATAACCAAGTGCGGCGCACTTGTCAATGAGTTTAATGCACATCGGAGATAAGGTTAT
Organism: Tanacetum coccineum; assembly: GCA_026074375.1. NCBI lineage: Eukaryota > Viridiplantae > Streptophyta > Magnoliopsida > Asterales > Asteraceae > Tanacetum > Tanacetum coccineum. The sequence continues at coordinate 26,177 of BQNB010011123.1, forward strand.
GCTCAAGGTCGCGCCCTGGAAGGGCGTAATGCGATTTGGGAAACGTGGAAAGTTGAACCCTCGTTATATTGGACCCTTTCGAATCATAGAAAGGATTGGTCCAGTAGCTTACCGTTTGGAATTGCCTCAAGAACTTAGTCGAGTACACAATGTGTTTCACGTTTGCAACCTAAAGAAATGTTTGTCCGATGACACTCTCGTTATACCCCTGGAGGAAATTCAACTCGACGATAAACTCAACTTCGTCGAAGAACCCGTAGAGATTATGGACCGCGAGGTCAAGCAACTCAAGCGAAGCCGTATACCTATCGTTAAAGTCCGTTGGAACGCGCGAAGAGGTCCAGAGTACACGTGGGAACGCGAGGACCAATTCAAGAGCAAGTACCCTCACTTGTTCGAAAATCCACCAGCTCCTGCAACGTCTTGATTTCGTGGGCGAAATCTTCTAACCTGGGGAGGCTGTGACACCTCGTAAGAAAAATTAGATTCTCTTTTCGTTAAGTAAAAGTCATGTACTGCAAGTTTGCAAATTTACCGTTAATTTCAACAAGGAGTCATTTTATGATCGTCAATGCATTACTTTTGTCATGGAAAGTTTAATTTACACGCGAATATCACCATTATTACTCTGTGTCTAAAAGGATATTTTAGAACGCGTAACGATAAAAACCATACTTATTTCACTTTTGTGAAACGAGGCCATTTACTTGTAGCACTTCATAAATCCGCATACATACAAATTAATAAACATGACAACTATAATTGAATTCAACAAAGATAAAATAAATTATATATATATTCGCATGAAAACCAATATCAGATGTATATACATATGAATGTATATAAACCAATATACAATAATAATGAGACATCCATCATCACAAATCCTTACACACTACCCTACCCATTTTCTTGTTTGAATATCTCCATCACATGATACGTCTTATAAACCTGATACAATTTCAAATGGGAGAAACAAGATATAGTAGAGATTCCTTAATAGTATTAGAAAAAGAGGCAATGATGATAACAGTATTAGAAAACTACACTATGGTTCAATAGTAGTATAGGGTCATTCTACATGCAACATTTTAGTAACCAATCAAGGACTTCGAGTATAAATCGAGAACCATGCACGAGCTATTCTATCACAACTAAATATTGAAAAAAAACAAGGGTTAAACAACACGATTTGAGTAAGGATTTTTGTTGAGTGCAAGAGCTAAGTGGGTGTCAGCTTTAGGAGAAGTAGCAACCAAGTTCGACCTCCTACCACCATCTTTTCTTTTCTCACCGTCATTCGACAAGCATAGACCTCCGTAAGTCATTCTTGTAGCACCATATTTATCATGCATATAACTTTCATTTTGTAGCAACACATGACATGCATGGTACGACCCATGCATGGTCCTTGGAGCATACGCATGTCAAACTCTTGTCATGCTACACATGAAATATGATACATAAACATTCAACCTACCATGAACTAGTATCAAACATATCAAAATTTAAAAGCTATACAACAACTATGACTAGCAAAACTCGACACTTATACTCGGTTTGAAACATTGGCACTAGGGATGAGTAAGACTAAGGCATACGTGTTAAATTCTTGTATTGTGACTAAGACCAAGCCCTACCGTGCCCACCAACGCGACGGGTGACGAAGGGCCACTACCTCAACAAGGTTGCGCCTCGTCGCTGGCTATTCCACAGCGAGCAAAGTAGCTGCCCCACGGATAGCAAACCACCCTGAACCTTTTCGAATTTATGCCAGTCAACTGTTGCCGCTGCTTTTGTTAGTGTGCGACAGTGGCTTGCTGCCACTGTTGCTGCCACGAGGTGGCTGGTGGCGAAAGCTGGTGGTTCATACCAACCGGCTGCTGCCTTCATCATTTCGACGCGCCCTTTTGGTGCCATTATGTTCGACCCACCAATGCACCACTTGGTGCTGTTGAGCTCAAACGATGGACGCACCCTTTTATGGTGCGGCCGTACTCGACACCAACTTGTACCGAATCGCACGAGCCATGGCAAGTTACTGCTGCCGTTGCAACTGTGCGTACTACAATGGCCGAGAAGATCGTCCCTGTATCTAAGAAATAGGGTTTTCTCATTGCTAACTAATCAAGTTGTAAACATGCAAATAGGTAGAAAAATTAATATATATACATGTGGGTTGCTGCGGAGGAAATGAAACCGAAAACAGTGAGTTTAAAAACTCACTGTTGTTGCGTCAGTTGAGCAGCCAAAAGGAAAAGAAAAGTGGTAGGACATGGATTACTATATACATACACGTGATGGGTTTGGTAATATAAAAGAGTGCATGTTCTTTGTTTTGGTTATGACAAGTTGACATAGAAACATTTATACTACTTTCATTTATAAATTTTGACATAGATATATATATTACATGCGTAGCTATCGAACTCTCGGTTCGAGCACCAATTGGGTTGGCAGCCTGTTAACGAGTATAAGTTGGAAACGATATTTTTTTATGGTTTAGAATCATTAACAATGGAACCGAACTTTTAAACAAGTAAACGAGTTTATCCCGGCTCATAAATTTTAGTTAACACTAAAAATATTTTTCAAAACTTATTTGAGTTTAACATGTGATTTAAAAGCCATATGAGTTAAATTGTAAACATTGAGACGTGAGAATGTTAAATACGAGTAAATAATTTTTTTTACAAAAAATTATTTAGACAATTTCACATGAACTGCAACATATAAAATGGATATTTATATGAGACTTAAGTGACGTTTAAAGTAGGTAAATGAGCAAGATAAGTATATATATATGTAAACTCAATAAATGGGTAAATAAATAGTAAAAATTTTTTTTGTTTCTTTTACGATATGATCATGGGGCTTATAGGCGATGGCACATAGTTTCATCAAATTAAGTACAGATACTGATAGGTGCGTAGTCGTGTATCATCCCTAGAGCCAACGGTTTAATCAACACTTTGAAAACGTAAAACGTTAACCCATAAACGACAATACCCTTTTGACCATTTGCATAATTTACTGCATACAATATTAGTATGTAAACTCAGAAATTGTCATAATTACTTAGGTGTTTGACTGAGTCGCTATTTGACGTGCCTTAATCCATTTCCAATCTCCGACGATTAACGGTCAAGGTGAGTTTTCATAGCCCCTACTCTACTGTTTTAAATCATCTTTTGGGGTGAGAACATTGCTTATTTCAAACGTGTGAATACAAGTGAGTGCAATACTCATTACTGATGTCTAAGTCCCGATTTAAAAGTTGTTATTGTGCCCAATTTATATGATGAACCGTAAATTACTTGAACGCGCAAATGTTATGGATAGATCAACATCGGGAATGACTCCCTGGTTTTGTCTTGGATTTACATAGTCAAGCAAATACAGTTTCATTTGAGTCATATACGGTGTCCCGGGATAGACACCTGCAAGGGCATTCAATCATTGTTTGTTTAATTATCAGCTTCGTGTCATGAGCTTAGACAATAGTAAATGAGCATTTTATAACTTTGTATCTTTATATTGTACATATGTGGATGAAATCTTAAGATTTCATAAACACTACCTTTTTCTCTTACCACAATCTCACTAATATCTTCACATATTCTTTATCTCACTATTCATATTGTTTACATTATCATTTACATTTACACTATTATCAACAGACTTAGCATTGTCCACAAACATACCATCATCATCCTTATCACTATCATTCATGATATCACTTACATTGGGTTAAACATAAGCATTCACATCATTGTTTTTGTTATCAAACACTCCTACCTTCTCTATTTTAATTCCTGTAATTGCAATTGGAACCCTCCTTTTCAACCCTAATTTCATTTCATTCATTTTCTGACTCAAATTACTTATTACATGACCGCTAAATCTCACCGGATACTTCACTTACCTTTTCGACGAACGCCTTTTAGTCATCATTAATGGAAAAATTAATGAAACAATACCAATTCAAACTAGCGTTTGCAAATTCTCAAAAAACAAAATTGAAAAAAGTAGAACTTTGTATAGTAAACTACTGATTCAATTATACGGGTTAGATTTGAAATTATGAAGTAAATGAAGCAGAATTGAAGTTTTTATTTTGAGTTTTCTGATGGTATTTTGGTAGGAAACTCAATTATAAGAGTGAGAAAGTAAAGAACTAGCTCCTTCCAGGTACACAGATTGGTTAGTGTTATGAAATAAAGAAGTCAAAGTAGAGCAAGTAGGTTCAAGAGGAAGAAAGGAGGAGGAACCACCGCCCGATGGTGCTTTTACAAAAGTACGGTCATCGGTGGCTAATACCTTCTTGACAATATCAAACCTGAAATCCACTCTCAATCGCTCTTTTTAGTTGGCGGGCATGGTTTCCTACCCACTGGCTATCGGCTAAGGAGGTACAATATAGCTACTACAACTACACTTGAGTAGCTAGACCATCTACCCTATGTTTGAAACTTGTTAAACCTGGTCAAACCGATAGAAGATTGTTAGCATATAAACAATTACAAAAGAGAAGAGTTTCTTGTTCATTCCATTTTGTCTTAATATGATTTTCCACTTTTATGATTTTGGAAATGTTTTACCATTACTTTTCTCTGTATATTTTTAGTATTTGTAGCGCTAAACTTTGTGTTTGTTTGTTGCATTTGAAATGGTTCATAAACAATTGTTAATATGTTTACTAAACTACCATTGGGGTATTTCACCCATGAATACCACCTCATATGTCTACTTGATTGGTTAATGAAAGATTTTGAAGATTAGTTTAATCTTAACTCCTAATGAAAGGTCTCAAAATAAATGCTCATTATTTGAAGCTAGGTCCTCGATAAATCGTGAGTTAGCACTCAAAAGAGGTGTACACGGATTTCCCCGACAATCTAAACATTTTGAAGAATATATTCTTTTCCTATGAAATAAGTTTTCATTTGTCTTTTTATAATAAGAATAACTTTTCACCTCTTTTCTCAACATACATCTGTAGGCAGGAAGATGTATTTGTTTTTTTTCAAACCTAAGTGCTTCTTTTCACTTCTCACTTATTCTAAATTTTAGATATAACCTTTCACTTTTCTCAACTTCACACAAACCCTACATCTTATTCTCTTCTTTTCACTTCTCACTTATTTTTAAAAATATAAGGAAAGAAGTACTTCAGAGCATAAAAAACAAACGGTTTTCTTCCTTGTAGATGAGGACTTTAGATGTAACTCTTCTTCTGCATATATGGTTCAAAAATGAAGACATAAAACCACTGAAAAAACAAATGAAGGGACTAGTCAGATTATAATAGTTTGATTACTATGAAGACATATTGTTGGATATTCCATGTCAAACTTTATGTGGTCGAGGGTCCTTTCTTGGACAAATAATACTTGTTATCTAATTATCCCTCAAGTTAGAGGGTCATTCTTGTCTTTGTTGTTTTGGTAGGTATTAATAGGGTAATAAGGAAGGGACTGGATGGCAAGCTTGGATGAAACCTAAGGGGCTAATGATAGAAATTTATGGTATATATAAACCTACTTTAGGGTTTCATTATCACCACCACATTATTATCTCATTCTCTCTCGATCTTATTGATCCCTCTCTTGTTCATTGTAATCGTTCGACTGATCAAGTTTGTGTTATTCATACAATTTCTTATATTTTTTTGATTTTACAAGTTTTGTGTTCAATCTTGTATTTGTACTCTGGTACTTGTTAATAAATTGAACCAAAGGGAGGTTGGTTGGATTAAGTGATTAGTGTTTTATAATTTCTACATGGTATCAGAGCTATTGGCTATTGATCTAATGTTTTTAAAAATTTAAGGTTTGCTTTAATTTAGGGGTTTCTTGTTTCTTAAGTTGCAATAGATGATTGGAGGTTGTTTATGGTGTTCTTGGTTGTTTTGGTTATAAATCTGGTGATATTGTGGGTTAATTGGAGATCTATTGAATTTAGGGTTTCTTGAAACCCTAATTTTGATTTTAGGGATTTCTTGTTTTCTGGTTAAGGTTGATCAATTACACACTTGACTAAGTGAATCAAGTGTGTTGTTGATTGTGTTCTTGTTTCCGCTGCTTATTCCTTGTGTAAGTTGTTTCTTCTTTTAGGATTTACAAATCATTGGTAGTGTGGGTGAATGAGTTGATTAACTCCTTGATCTGCAACCCTGAGTGGTAAGAATACATGCTCTGGTCAACTCCAATTCACATACTAGGTTCTTGTAGATCCTGAGTGTGAGTTGTTTATTTTTCTATCTTTTGTTCTTTGTTAAGATTGCTGGAGGTTAGGCTTTAGGGTAGTTTGTGGAGTTGCATCAGTGGGTATGTATTGGTGATTCTTGTGAAGTTGTGGTGATTTGTTTGTTTATTTGGTTATATGTTTCTCTATGGTTCTTGTTCATATGTTTTTCTTGTTGTTTGTTTCAATATAGTGTCTGCTGGTGGTAGTAGTGATAATAGTGTGTTGATTAGTAGTCTTGATCTTAGTAATCCTCTTCATTTGCTTCTTAGTAATTTTAATGCTAATACTATCATATCTTTGAAACTTACTATGACTGAAAATTATAGGGTCTAGGCTACTGCTATGAAATTAGCCATAAACACTAAGAATAAAACTAGTTTCATTGATGGTACTTGTGTTAAATATGCTTATGCTAGTAGTGAACCATTGTCAAATCAATGGGAGAGGTGTAATTCTATTGTTCTATCTTGGTTGTTGATTCTGTATCTAAGGATTTGTATCTTGGTCAAATTTTTTATGATAATGCTGCTGAAGTTTAGGCTGAACTTAAAGAAACTTATGATAAACCCGCTGGGTCTATAATTTTTAATCTGTTGCAAAAAATTCATAACTTTAAACAAGGAGAATTAACCATTTCAGAGTATTATCAAAAACTTAACTCTCTTTGGAGAGAATTTGATATTATAACAAAGTTTAATGTGCTTGTACTGCTAGGGAAGATGCTTTGAAACATAATCAGCTTATGCAGTTTCTTATTGGCCTAAATTATATATATCAACCAGTTAGAAATAGTTTGTTATCTCGAGAGACCTTACCTGATGTTAAAGATGCTTTTGCTATTGTTTCCAGAGAAGAATCTCATAGAGGCATTGCCTTTACTTCTTCTAGTTCTGTGTCTAAAACTCAAGTTTCTGGTTTTATGTCTAAAACTAACTTTTCAAACTCTAGGAACAATGGTAATAAATGTTTTGATAATAATAAAAGGATCTTTACTTTTGGGAATACTGCTAGTAATATTGGTAGTAATAACAATAATAACAGGACCAAATCTAAACTTAACTTGTAAAAATTATGGTAAAGTTGGTCATACTATAGAAAGATGTTTTGATTTTATTGGATATCCTTCTGGTTATAACAATTTTTTTCTAAAAATGAGGGAAGAACTAACTTTACTGCTAATGATGAGCTCTCTTAATATTCAAGCCTGTAGCCATCCGTAAATTCTAGGTCGTTATTTAGTCCTATACTTTCACTATTTATTTTAATTTTTGCATAAATTTACTTTTTTGGTTAACCGGATAGGTTATCCCACGTTTGTAGTAAAACGTATATTAAACGTGAACCCGACTCTGTAGACATAAGAACCGAATCGAGATCATTTACGGTTTAGGATTTATGGGCAATTAAAGTTGGCTAATTATGAAAATTCTTAACAACCCATATATGTTGGGCTTATAAATAAGTAACTTGGATATTTTGGGCACAACTGTTTTTATAAAAATTAAAAACTCTAAGTACAATGTTAAACCTATATAAAAACTTATTTATATTTATTCATGTAATATTTATAAATCCTAAGACGCGACATTATTTTTAGGTTGAATCTAGGACTTTTCCCGACTCTCGACGCTTATTTCTCGTTATCTTTCATCTTATTGATAAAGGTGAGTTCATATTGTTATGCATTAACTGTTTTATAAACTCCTTGAGGGAGATACATGCTACTTACTTTTACTTATGGACGCAAGTGTTTAAAAACTGTATGCTTATCCTGATATTATTATTGCCTAAGTACCTCTAGTGCTATTAAGTCCCCTATATCACGAACCATTAATTACCTTTTGTGAAGTAAACGCGAATGCTGTGAATAGATCTATTAGGACTGATAATCTCTTTTGGGTATGCAACAACTAATACCACGTCAAGCGGATGCATTTAACATTTGAATTAATACTTAGGTGTTCGACACAACACCCTATCTCGGGGCACAAATCTGATTGAGGTTTGCCATAACGTTAAGGTTCAGGTGTCATGAGCTTAGTGCAATAATAGATGCTTTTGACTTTTGAATGTGTTTCACTAGTCAACTATAACTGAAATCTTGTGGTCCACTACTTTACTTATAAAATCTATGAATTTCACTCAACATTATTTGTTGATAGTTTTTAGCATGTTTATCTCAGGTCCTTAAGGTATTAACTCAGAAGAAAGTCACACAACATGATTTTAAAGACTTTGCATATTGTTACCATTCGATAACTTTCCTTTTTTAAAAACATTTATGTAATGTATAACTGTTGGGACCTCTTTTGTAAACTCTGATGTTATAATAAATCGAATGTGTAACTTTTCAAAACGTCTCATTTAGAGGTCGTTTTCTATAACTTGTACTTTGCGCTATGAAGTAATACACTCGGTTGCCTTCCACTGCTATCCGAAAATTGAGGGTATTACATAGCCAGTCTTCTAGCCAAAACAATTCATTATCTCTCTCCAATGAGCAGATGATGAAACTAATGGCTCTCATTAATGATATGCCATCTGGCAATATCCAGGCTAATATGGCAGGTGTGTCAAGTTTTCTTAATCATAATGTGTTTTTTAACATCAATTTTTACAGATTCTTTAATAGCAATACTATTCTAGTGAACATTAGTATTGGGTGGATTATTGACTCAGGGGGCAAATCAACATATGACTGTTACAACTAAAAAAATGTTTGGCATTACATATATTTCTTATCTTAATCTCACTGTGGGTCATCCTAATGGTACCTTGGCTAAAATTAAGTATGTTGGAAACCTGTAATTATCTGAACATGTGATTTTATATGATGTTTTGGTTGTCCTTGAGTACTGTGTTAGTCTTCTTTCTGTGCATAAATTGATAAGAGACAATAAAATGTTTGATGGTTTCGATGAGAATAAATGTTAAATTCACGATTTGAATCAAAACAAAATATTAGGGACTGGTCGTGAATCAGGAGGCCTTTACTTGTTTGATGAGCCCTCTAATCAGTCTTTAGGTATACATTGTGATGTTACTGCTTATGTCTCTAAAACTCCATGGCACAGAAGATTTGGTCATCCTGCTGATCAAGTCTATGGTGTGCTGCAAAAGGAATTGCAGGTGTCCAAACAGTCACATGTTTCACCTTGTGACATATGTCACATGGCAAAACAAACAAGGGATCCTATTCCCTTTAGTGATCATAAGACATCTGCTATTGGTGATCTTATTTACCGTGATTTTTGGGGACCTTATAAAGTTCTTAGTAGGGAAGGTTTTAGTACTTCCTTACTGTAGTTGATGACTATTCTAGAGGTGTTTGGTTATATTTTATTAAAATCAAAGATGAAGTTTTCAATATGTTCTGTTCTTTTTATAACATGTTATTAACTCAGTTTAACGGCATAATTGAAATTGTTAGATTTGATAATAGAACTAAGTTTGTTAATAACAATATAGGTTAATTGTTTGATAAATCTGGAATCATTCATCAAACTTCTTGTCCTTACACTCCTCAACAAAATGGGTTTGCTGAAAGGAAACATAAACAACTTCTTAATGTGTCCAGGAGTCTTATGTTTTAAGGAGGGATTCCTCTTTATATGTGGACTTAGTGTATTTAACTGCTGTGTATCTTATTAGCAGGCTTCCATCTTCTGTTCTCAGTGAAAAATCTCCTTTTGAAATGATTTATGAAATAAAACCTAAGCTTTCTCATATAAGATGTTTTGGTTGTCTATGTTATTCAACTGTTTTAAACAATGGTGATAAGTTTTCTAACATATCTACTAAATGTGTTTTAATTGGTTTCTTTACTGTGAAAAAGGCTTTAAGTTGTATAGTCTTGATGATAAAACTGTTTTGTATCCTAGGGATGTTCAATTTGATGAAAATGTGTTTCCTTTCAAAATGAATTCTAAACTGTAAAATGAGAAGGTTACTGTTTTATCTGAAGGATCTGCTAAGTTAGTTGAATTTCCTTGATAATTTTGATAATCGAATCTCTAAAAGTCCATATAATGAAGAGAGGGCTACACCCAATGATGAAGGTTAGAGATGAGAATGGCAATGCAACTTCTATGGGTGATAAAAGCATCTCTAATGGAAACTCTCAACACACTCAAAGTATGTTGGTTTTTTCTGATCAAAATGGTGTTGGGTCTAATATTACATCTAATATTCCTACTGAGAACAATGAGGGAGTGGAGCCTGCTGGTACTAGAAGATCTACTAGGGCCACTAAAATGCCCAATTAATTCAATGGTTATGTGGTCAATAGCAGTTTTAAGTATGGTCTTGAAAAGATGGTAAAATACACCAATCTTAATACTACTAATTTATGTTTTCAACTTCTCTTAATAAAACTGCGGAACCAGATAATTATTTTGATGCTTTAAAAGATAGAAACTGGGTAAAAGCTATGAATGCTAAAATTGAAGCTTTAAACAAGGTTAATACTTGGACTATTACTGATCTTCCTGAAGGTAGAAAACCTATAAGATGTAAATGGATCTTTAAGATTAAATATAAGGCTTTCAGGAGAAATAGAAAGATATACGGCAAGACTTATTGCTAAAGGTCTTAATCAATGAGAATGTATTGATTATGAAGAAACCTTCAGTCATGTTGTTAAAATGACAACTGTTAGGTGCTTAATCAATATTGCAGTTCAAAATGAATGGCCTCTTTTCCAACTTGATGTGAACAATCCCTTTCTTTATGGTGATCTTTATGAAGATGTGTATATGTCTTTACCTCTTGGATGTAATGGTAATAATGATAATAAAGTATGCAAGCTTAAGAAATTATTGTATGGGATTAAGCAAGCTCCCATACAATGGAATGATAAGCTTGTGTCTGCTCTTGTTGATCATGGTTTTGTCCAGAGTAAGTATAATGACTCTTTATTTGTGAAAGATTCTGGTAATACATTTATGGCTCTTTTGGTCTATGTTGATGACATAGTTAGACATAGTTATTACTGGAAGTTATGTTAAATAGATTGATGATTTTAAACAATTCTTAAAAAGTAAGTTTCAAATTAAAGATTTGAGAAAGCTAAAATACTTTTTGGGAAATGAAGTTTTGGAAAATTAAAAAGGGGTATGTTTGACTTAAATGAAATATTGTTTGGAACTTCTTTATGAATTTGGACTCCTTGCTGCTAAACCAGTATCAAGTCCATTGCCTAAAAATTTTACTCTAAATCATAAAGAAGGTCTTGAGGATTGTAAACTGACAAATATTACTAACTAACAAAAGCTTATTGGTAAGCTTATATACTTGACTCATACAAGGCCATACATTTCATATTTTATGCATTGCTTGAGCCAATATATGCATGCTGTCATTGCTTCTCATCTTAAAATTGCTTTGAGAGTCTTAAGATATTTAAAAGGCTCTCCTGCAGTATTCGAGTTAATAAAACTAATAACTTTGGTGTTAAAGTGTACACTAATTCAAACTAGGCTAGATGTCTAAGGTACTAGAATCTAGTCCGTCCTGGGTTTTGTGTTTTTTTTGGAGCCTCTTCAGTTCTACTTGTAAAAGCAAAAAAACACAAGCTACCCTGATACCATTTCATATTTTCAGGTCACTTACGACTTCAATTATTCCATTTTTTATTTTTATAGTTTTACGTTGTTGTTATTTATATTATGTATCGTATAGTTAAATCACGTAATTAAAAATAATCATTCATGTAAACGGACATCAAACAAGTAAAAGTTTAATTCAAGAAAGTGTTATATGATTATTAAGAGTATAATTCTTATTAACTTTCATTAATTTATTTTTATTGGTTCGTTAAAACGCTTACGTTTCGCTCAATAAATTACATTTGGGCATAACCGGAAGCCACTCTTTTACCTTTCTATACTCAAACCAATATCCACTAATTTATACCCAATATCATAAAAATTAACTCACTTTATCATCTTATTAACCACTCTTAGGCCAGATAATACATACCGCATACAATTGATAATTAAATCAAAACTACTTGTTATACTTTCTTAAAACCCCACACTAGTACCTTTATCACAGTTTTCATAAATTGGCACATCATATGTACCCCTAAACTACCACAATTTCTGCCATGTACAATGCTAGGGACGTCGCGAGAAACCTTCATTACATTTGTACTTGAAACCACTACATCATATGGTTTGGTTTTGATGGTTTTTTATGTTTCCCACTTGCTATATAAGGAAGGTCATACATACTAGCATTCATTTACATACTCCAAGAAATTCACCAATCCACAAAACTCTCTCTATTTCCATCTATAACCCAAGGCCACACTTATTTATTAGGGTTTTATATAATTTCTCATATACAAGCATACAGTATTCATTCTAAGTATATCTTAGATCATTCAATAGATGCATTGGAAGCTTGGGTTTGTGGTTTAACAAGAAGTATACAAGAAATATAATTAGGGTTTTCTCATTAGGGTTTGATCTTGGGTTTACATTATTGGGTTTAAGCTTAAGTATAAGTTGTGTAATCATCATTCCTTCTACTCAATCTATAAGGTCCATTTAAGTTTTAATATTTCATTATTTCATTTTACATGTTTACTTGCTTGATATATATGTTAATCACCACCTAGGTTTAATTTGATGATTTATGAGATATTACAAGACATGTATAGGTCTTGAATTTTATAAGTATAATGATGAAATAATACATGAAATGAAAGTACATACTTAATATAAGTACTAGTCGATTTATGAGTTTAGTTTGTGGATTATTTTGTATTGAATGATAATTACTGTTTAGTATAAAAAGATCATTGAGGACATGGGATTTCATTTAGGAACAAGTGTTAATGGACTTTTAGGGGACTTTATGGATGTATGATAAAGGTAGTATAAGAAAAATTTGGTAAAGATTTGTTCAAAGCTTCTAACACAAAAGGAATGGTAAAACTTGTTTTATAAAAAGAAAACATACAAACTGTTTTGGTACCTTTCTATTTGAATTCGTGTATAAACATTTATATTTTATGTTTTATTTGATTAGTACTTATCATAAGGATCGTAAGCATATAAAGAACTTGAAAAACCGTGCTATAACGAAAAAGATATGACATTTTTAAGTTTACAATAATTAAATGTATAAAAGTATTTTTATAAAAATATTCACTGTTTCAGATCTGATATATTAAGGGAGATGTTTTATAAAGATAGTACTTTTCATGACGAATCCAAACATATAAGAAACTCGAAAACGATTTAACTATGAAGGAGGTGATACGTTATTTACAAGTTTAAGTTAAAAAGTATTTTTATAAAAGTAAATTTATAAAAATAGGTTACTGTTCACGATGGTATAATGTTGGGAAATAATTTTCCTGAATAGAGATCTTAATTACGAAGACGTGGAAATAGGAATCACTAAAAACCGAATTAAAACGAACGAGATACATTAAATTCGATGTCAATAATTAAAGTTATTTTATAAAAGTATTTTTATATAATCTTTCACTTATTGTTACGGTTCATAACAGTACCAAACCATATTACAAACATAAAATTTGTTTAGACTTTTCAAATACAAATCCATATATATAAAGAACAAGCGAAACAGATTAAATATGAGTAAGTTATGACTTTTGAAAGGTTACGACAATTAATTATATAAAAGTAGTTTATATAATTTTATAAAAACAATTAAAACTACTGTTCATCAGGGGCATAAATATTATAAATATAATATTTTGATAGATTTTCTTAATACGAAACCGTGGACATAAGAAACACTTGAAACGGAGTTAAAACGATAAAGATACGAGGTTTATAAAACCGTATGCACTATCTTCACTTTTGTGCACTATTTTATAAAAACAATTAAACCAATTATATAATCAATAATAATATTAAAACATGTATTATTAACAAACAATCAATTGTGAGACGAAAACCACACTTTATCTTACAAATACAAATACAAACACCTTTATTCAATAAAGTACGGTTTAAACATTGTTTTGACATTTTAAACTAAACAAAAACTATTAGGTGGTGGTGTAATCTATTAACTTGTGATGTTAGTATATTAAGTACATTGTAATCATAACGACACTATATTTAATTAGTTGCATTCTGTTTATTATCCGTGCCGTTTCATTCACTTGATTTATATACATCAGGTTATTCTACCTAAGGTGCATTCATAAGCCCATGTTTTACTATATACAATGATTTACAACTTTTTCGGTGAGAAAACATGGCATGTTTTACAATTGGTAGCACGTGTAATTTTTATCATGAATTACTTGTTTTGCCTAAGTTAGCGATAACCCCACGTGTGCCCTATTCGGGTGAGTAGCTCTCACTGGGTGTCACCGGATCAGTGAACCAACAGAAGTTATACCATGTCGGATTTGGGATGTTTCGTGGTTGAACATCATCAAGGGCAATGTTGGCCTTATTTTATTGCATTCAATACATGTCGAGCTTTAGTGTCATGAATCATTAGATAGGGAAACGTAAATAATTTTGTGATGTGTGTATAGGTTGCATAATCACGGGGAATCTTGCGGTCCTACATTTATATTTACATAAACTATGAATTCACCAAATTTCATGTTGACATATTTATAAGCATGTTTTTCAGGTTTATGAGGTACAAGAGCAAAGTGATACATTGGTGGTCAGTTCATTTTTGGAGTCATTGCATAAAGATTTAGAGGCATTACATTTTGAGGGATATTTGTTATGATCTAAAAACTGTACATTTCCAAGGGTGACAAGTTAGGTCGTTCTTTGAGCTTTTGTAACAAAATTTATTAATCCAATGTATCATTTTCAACGACTCTTTGTGAGGTCGTTCTCTATCTTGTGTTTGGATCTATGAAGTAACGCTCCTGACCACAATGTATTCCGACTGCGACCCTATTTGGGGGTGTTACAGTTTGGTAATCTTAGAGCCATGGTTATAGAGACCAGGTAAATGTATTTTGCTGCACTATAACCGTTTTTCAACATTGCATTCATACAAAGGGGTTTTAACGGGACATACATACACTAGTTGTTTGCATTAGTTAGTTTTACTAGATGCTTACATGATTCATATATGTGTTCATATTATAGTACGTACGTTACTATGAGGGTCTTATGTATATATACAAGGGAGTTCTGATTCTTTCGCCACATACTCTACATTCTTTTTATATAAGGGTTCATTTAATAAATGGGGGGAACATTTCTTTAGGCAAGGTAGCACTATAAGCTCGTAGGTCCTAAACGCTACCTAAACATTAAGCTATCGAATATGATATCTTACCATCATTCATTTATGCCATGAGCGCATATTCATATTTACCATACCGGTCTTATATAAATATACTTATATAAGTTAAGTTTTGCTCGTTGCAAGCAGTCATGTTTTCACCATCGATGGTTACCTACACGTCTGTCTATATTAATTCCGAGCCATGGAGATTCAGGTGAGCTTCTGATGAAGAAGCTTAGAGGCACCTAATAGAGATCAACTCTCACCTGCGGATGCCTCAACCTACAGCCACTATCACCCGGGCTACATTGTGACTTCAAGCCAGAGGAGGATGTAGGATGACCCCGAGGAGGGATAACTGCTGACCATCCTTGTCGACGGAGAAAGACAATGATGATAATGAGATATTCTGTATGATGACGACGATGATGATGATGTTGTGAAGGATACAAAGGTAATTAAGAATGATGAGTCTGCTTCTACACCACCCACCTCTCCACACCATATCATCTTGTTTTCTAAGACCAAATCTTTTACATTACGGATGTCTATTTAACACCATAATCCACGATCACCATCTGCTAAGGCATGCATTATCGAGTTTGCTCTGGCACACTACTTAATCATTACCACAACCACCAGAGAATATTAAGTCACTTAAAGATAACATAGAGGCTAGCATCTAGAATCTGAGAGGCACCTGGCCCATCAGATAAAATAGATTTGTAGTGTAGCTCATTTTGTATTATATCCACTATAACTTGAGTATCTCAGTTTGGTAGCGTATCATAAGCTTGTACTCTTTTACTCAGGTAAAACGATTTGTATTAAGTATTAACCTACGTTGTTGGTTATGATCATGCTACTGTATGATGTGGATTTATTTATGCACATTGGTTGCTGTTAATCTTATATCTCTGCATGACGTAGGGTATCACCTTACATATATGTTGTAATCATGGAGTGTCATGATTTGTCCTTAGATGAAACTTCATATACATTTATTCTGTGATCTTCAAGAACGATGACAAACTGTAATCAAGGGTGAGTGTTGAGGAAATTGAGTGGGTTGTAACAGCAGTGGCGTATGCTATCGAGGCTATTGCTATTTTGTGTAAGACAAAAACCAACATGGCCACAAAGGTCAATGAAGCCAGTTTACCGACACGACAAGAAGATAAGGTAGCAGAGAATGCTAGCAACAAGAGGAAGTGGGAAGGTAACCACAATAGAATCTCGAGCAACAAACAAAGGGCATAAGGTGCCTAGAGCGCACACTACTAGGCCAATCAGCAAGAAAGCATATGCTGGATCTCTACCTTTGTGCAACCAGTGCAAATTTCACCATAATGGAACCGTTGCACTGTTTAAAGTCCGAAATTGCATGAAGGATTGGCAAAAACCCATTAATCCAAAATTGTTAAACACTGATACTACTAGGAGATTATCAAACGAACCCGCACCTGTTATATGAGTGTGGATGTCTAAGACATTCAAGAGTGGTGTCAATAGTGAAAGTTTCAAAAAATGTGCCCGTGGACTATGTTCCCTGAAGGGGAAGAGGGCATCTAAGCCTAAGACAATGCAAGATACAATTGAATTTGTAACCAAACTAATGGACAAAAAGATCAGCACTCCTGCTGAATGCCAGGCTGAGAAGAAGAGGAAGTTGGATAACACTTCTAAGAACAATCAGAACCAACAACAGCCAAACAAGTGGAAAAATACTGGCAGAGCTTACATTGCAGGGCATGGGGAGAAGAAACATTACGGCGGATCTAAGCCGTTGTGTTCTAAATGCAACTATCATCATGATGGTTCCATGTGCTCCATGCCACAGTGCTACATAGTTGGCCATCTGGACCATGAGTGTTGGAGTTCTCAAATGCCAATATCTGCTAACACCAAGGGGCACTGGGGCAAGTCAGAAGGCTAATTGCTATGAATGTGGGAATCAAGGGCACTACAGGAGAGATTGCCCGGAGCAAAAGAACCAAAACTATAAAAACCAAATTAGAGGTATTGGAGCATGTGGAATGGTGCATGCCTTTGGAGGAAGAGAAACCGAACAAGACCTTAACCACATTAAGGATGAGATCGAAGCTTAAAAGAGAAAGTTGTCTTGCTTTGCCTAGTAAACCCTAAGTTGGAAACTATCTTAAACTTTACCTCCTTAGGAGTTCTCGTTGTATTTCTCTTAAATTTTAGTTGTACGAATGATTTATAATTTATCTATCAATTAATGTGTTTTTGTGAAAATTTCATCACTCTAATTTTACTTTATTTCCCTAAATTAATTGGCAGCCCACTATCTCAAATAATCATGAAATCATAACACATTTTGACGAAAAAGAAGCAATGCATCGTTAGTCCTCAATTATACATGCCTGAATTAACTATGTATTAATTCAGGAAAAGTACCATGCCTAGTGCTGAGAGTAGTCACCTAAAACTTCCTGTTAAGAAAACAATTTCCTACTAATATCATGTACTGTGTTCGTATTCATAAAATGCATTTACTTCTGGAAATCGAATTAGTAACCATAGCAACTAAGCAGACGTTCACTCCATCTTACTATAAAGTTGACATCATCTTATACCAAATCCTAAGCCGAAAAGCCGAGATACATCACTAGTCGCCCAAGGACAATTCGCTATCAAATTTGCTCGCCATTAGAGAATTTACTAAATCATCCGTTCGACATCGACCTGATGCCCTTTAGAACTTGGAAGTTTTGACGTCATAATTGATATGGATGGTTGTCAATGGTAATCATGCCATTAATAGGGGGGGCTTTTTATGCGAGTAGATACATTCGTATTCCCTAGGGAAGTGAAACCTTAATTGTCCATGGTGACGGAAGAAATCAGGGAAATGAGACTCGTTTGAACATCATTTCATGCACCAAAACTCAGAAATATTTGTTGAAAGGACATCATGTCTTTCTGGCACATGTTACTTGAAAGGAGACTGAAGACAAGTCGGGGGAGAAGTGACTTGAGGACGTACCAATCGTTCGAGATTTTTCTGGAAGTATTCCCTAAAGAATTGCCAGGTTTTCCACAGACTCGACAAGTGGAATTCCAAATTGATTTGATGCTTGGTGCTGCACCTGTAGCACGAGCACCTTATCGATTGGCTCCTTTCAAAATGAAAGAATTGTCGGATCAACTGAAGGAACTTTCCGACAAGGGCTTTATAAGACCCAGTTCCTCACATGGGCGAGCTAGTCTTGTTTAGTCAAACAAGAAGGACAGGATCATTTCGATTGTCTGCACCTCGACTATCAAGAATTAAACAAGCTGGACTGTGAAGAATCATATATCCACTCCTAAGATCGTCGATTTTTATTTGATCAATACATGGATCTCAATGTTTCTATTATAAGATGTAGACTGCGTTTGGGTTATCATCTAAGCTTATACAATCCTATCGAAGTTGTACGAGAGAAGATATTCCTTAAGAAGGCATTCAAGACTCGTTATGGTCAGTTATGAGTTCCAAGTTATGCGCAATATCGGTTGTGAACGAACGCCACGGCTTAGTATTTAATGGATCTCATGAATATCGGTGTTGCAAAACCATATTTGGAATAAGTTTCGTAATTTGTCTTGTTGACGTATATACTAAGTTATTTAAAGGAACAAGAAAGAAAAATAAAGAAAACAGATCTGAAGGCAATTCTGGAATTCTTAAGAAAGAAGATATTGTATGCTAATCTTCCTCCCCTCATCATAGAAATGTGAGTTTGTGGTATTCCCAGGTATAATTTCTCGGCCACACATTGATCGATAGTCAAGGCATTCCACGTGGATCCCGCCAAGATCGTATCCATACAATATTAGGCGCATCTCCTAAGACTCTCTACGCGAAGATGGCGACATTTGTTAGGTCTGACCTCTTTATCATCGTGAGATTTCATTAAAAGGATTTTTCAAAATAAATTGCTAAGCCTGGATAAACCAAGATCGTGATCAAAAAGAAAAATCGACATTGGAATGGCGAGGTGACAAGCAAGCGAGCAGCTTTTCGAGACATTGAAGAATTATTTTTATGTGGCACTATCTTAGCTCTCCTCAAGGAGCTGAGAAAGCTTCATGTTTATATGCGATGCATGGTATAAAGGATTTGAGTGTTTTGCTCGATGTTGATGCAAATAAGAAGGTGTGTATTACGTACGCATCACGACAGTCGTGAAGATGTCATATCGAGATAATTATTACTAATCATGATTTGGAATCTTGGTGCAGTGGTGTTTGCTCTGTAAAGAATTTGGAGGTACATCTACTTGTATGGTACAAGCGTCGGTGTTCACGAGATCATAATAGTTTACTGTACCATACTTGACAAAAAGGAGTTGAAATGAGGCAACGTCGTTGGTTAAGTTGCTCAGTGATTACGATTGTGAAAATTAGTAACATCCCGGGGAAAGCACAAACATAGTGGCCACGAATGACCTTAAAGCCGTAAGAATGGAATTAAGCCATTTGGGTTCAAGACTTAGTCATGTCTATTGGTTTGGATTGTCCCATAAATAATTTTAGAAGCTCATAATAGAAGCACAAAATCCAGAGAACATCAAGAAGGAGGACGTTGGAGGTTATGATCAGGATTAGATTACCGAAGAAAATGAGTGGAACCCCGATTTGACGTCGGAACTCTATGCTTAATATGGCATGATGTTATTGGTTGCCAGTGTTATTGGTGATGTAAGCGACTTGTGGATCATGCCAGAGTCCCAACTAAATGAAATTTCTCTATCCATGACAGGTTTCTGACAAATTGTATCAAGACATGAAAACTCTTATAGTTGGTGGGCCCAATATGAAGGCAAAAAATAGCCACCTATGTTAGCAAATGTTTGAAGTGTGCTAGGGTCAAGACTGAATAACAAAGACCATCGGGATTGTTGGTATACTCGACGAATACCTCAAATAGAAGTGGGACTCAATTGCCACATTGGATTTTGTCATAAAGCTTCCTAAGTCGTCGCAAGGTCATGACACCATTTGTGTGGTAGTTGACTGACTTACTAAGTCTGCAATATTTACGCCAATGAGAGAAACTGATTCCATGGAGAGATTGGTGAGAATGTACCTAAAGGAGGTAGTCACGAGGCATGGAATACCTGTCTCAATCATTTGTGATCGTGACCCTAGATTCACATCAAATTTCTGGAGATCACTTAAGAAGGCTTTGGGTACTAGCTTGGATATGAGCACTGCGTACCATCCACAAACTGATGGACAAGCGATAGGGAAAATATTCTTAACTCTCGAGGTGTTATGCTACATGCTTGTGCGATCGACTTTGGAAATAGTTGAGTTAAACATTTTATACTAGTTGGATTTTCTTACAACAATAGTTATCACGCCAGCATCAAGGCTGCATCATTTGAAGCACTTTACGGTCAAAAGTGTCGTACACCTGTTTGTTGGGCCGATGTTGGAGAAGTTCAACTCACCGGTCCAGAAATAGTTCAAGAGAAAGAGAAAAACTGAGTAAGGTCATCCAGATCCAAAACAAAGAATCAAGCCGCTCGTGATCTGACACAAAGGGTTATATGTCGGTTAAAGCGTAAGCCAGATGGAGTTTAAGTTGGGGCTAGTGTTATGGCTTAAAGGTTTCACCTTGGAAAGGGGTCGTACATTTTGGCAAACATGGGAAGTTAAACCCTAGATATGTTAGACCTTTCAAGGTGCTGGAAAAGGGTGGATCCGTTGCTTGCAAGCTTGAGCTCCCTCAAGGGTTGAGCAGGGTTCACAATACATTTTATGTATCCAACTTGAAGAAATGTTATTCTAACGAACCATTAGCCGTTCCGTAGAAGGACTTCATGTTGATGACAAGCTCATTTTTGTAGATGAACCATAGAGATCATAGATCTAAGATAAGTCAACGGGTGAAGCAAGCCGTTATTCCTATTTCGTCAAGTTCATGGAACTCTGGAGAGGTCCTGAGTTCACATGGGAACGTGAAGACCAATGTTCAAAAGAAGTATCCGCACCTCTTCACTAAACCCGTATCTTCGTCAAGTGTTGCTACTTGAGCCTTGAGGACAAGGCTCTTCTAACAGGTAAAGACTATAACATTTCACATTTTCAGGTCATTTACGACTTCATTTATTCCATTATTTATTTTTAGTGTTTTACGCGTTCGTTTTTAATTATTATCGTATAGTTAAATCGCGTAAACTAAAAAAAATCATCATTCAACGTAAACGGACACCAAACAAATAAAAGTTTACATCAAGCAAGTGTTATATGATTATTAAGAGTATAATTTATAACTTTTCATAATTTATTTTTATTGGTTACGTAAAACGCTTACGTTTCGCAATAAATTACATTCGGGCATACCCGGAAGCACCTATACCTATATATACTCAAACAAATACCCACTTTTATACCCAATACATAAAAATTAACTCATTTCCTACTCTTAAACCATATATGGCCGGATCCTATGAGTATATATACAAATAATACACTAAAATCCCACTACTACCTACCCATTTAATGTTTAACTACCAAGTCTTACCATCCAATGGCTAACAAAGCACTCTTTGTCCTTTCCTTTCATCCTAGCCATTCCCTCCTCCTAGGGAGGAGGAGAGCACCTTACAAGGTGTACCATTACCACCTTAAGACCATGGTTTGGCTAGATACTTCCCATACATAAAGAAGGATAATGCAAGACTTTCTCACACTTACAACTAGCCAAATAAATCAAAGCAAAAACTCTCTCTACTCCTCTACAAACTCACGGCTGAAGTAAGACTTTTAGGGTGTTCATACAATTGAGTTTTCAAGTATACAAGGCTCATTAGTTATCATATCTAAGGTGTTGCAAAGTGGTTTGGAAGATTGGATATTATATACAAGGGTTTGATTCAAGACAATTGATTAGGGTCTTGATATTGGGTTTAAGCTTAAGTGTAAGCTTGTGTTCTTGATCCTACTTCACTTCTATAAGGTTCATTTAAACCTTAAACATCTCATTATTTCTTTACTTATGTTTTCATGCTTGTTATATATGTTAAACACCACCTAGGTTTATTTTTATGATTTATGGAATATTACATATATAAATATGGTTCGAGTTTATTATGTTCATTGGTGAAATAATACTTAAAATAGAAGTACACACCTTACATGAATGTTATTTAAATTATAAGTCTAGTTTATAAATTAAATTATGTAGAAAGTTTTATTTAGAAATTTATGAATAAAAGATCATGAGGACTTGATACTCTATTGGACAATCACTATGGACTAAGTAGAGGACCTAACATATGTAAGAATCATGGTAGAAAGTGTGGTAAAAGACTAGTACAAGATTTCTTAAGAAATGGAATTATAAAACCTAATTTATGAAACATAATCATACCAACTGTTTTAATACCTACTGTTTCAATTCGAAAAACAGAGTATATATTTTATATTTTATAAAATTAGTACACATTACAAGGATCGTAAGCATATAAGGAACTTGAAAAACCGAGCTATAACGAAAAAGATATGACATTTTTAAGTTTACAATAATTAAATGTGTAAAAGTATTTTTATAAAAGTTATTTTATAAAAATATTCACTGTTTCAGATCTGATAACTTAAGGGAGATATTTTATAAAGATAGTACTTTTCATGAGGAATCCAAACATGTAAGAAACTCGAAAAACGGATTTAAAATGAAGAAGATACGTTATTTACAAGTTTAAGTTAAAAAGTATTTTTATAAATTTTCACTTACTGTTACTGTTCATAACAGTACTTAACCATATAATAAATTCAATATTTTGATAGATTTTCTTAATACGAAACCGTGGACATAAGAAACGCATAAAACGGAGTTAAAACGATAAAGATACGAGGTTTATAAAACCTTCTGCACTATTTTCACTTTTATACATTCTTTTATAAAATAATTAAATTAATTATATAATATCATTACATAATCAATAAAATATTAAATTATATATTTTTAACAAATATTACATTGTTGAACGAAAAATAATATTTTCTTTACGGATATGAATACATATACCTTTATTTAACAAAGTACGATTTAATTAGTATTTCAACTTTTAAAATTAAACAAAAACTATTAGGTAGTGGTGTAACTATATAACTTGTGATGTAGTATTTATATTATGTACATTGTACTCATATGACCTATATTTAATAGGTTGCATTCGGTCATATCCATGACGTTTTCATTTGCTTTATTCATATACATTAGTTTATTCACTAAGGTGAGTTTATAGCCCCATGTTTTACTTGTTTTACATATATTTTTGGGGTGAGAACATGCTTGTTTACAAATTCATTTACATTCATGAATAATTAATATCATTTCATGTGATAATCTATTTAAGGTTTCTGGCCCAATTTCCATGTGTATAAAACAACCACCAGAAATGAAAATAAAGGTTTTTACAACCAGTACCAATTACGGGGATTAATCGAGGACTGAATCTAATGAAAAACACTAGGATCTCGACGAACCCAAAATTGAAAACTCGCTCCTTGCTTCTCTTGGTTGCCGCCGCTGTAGAAATTTTTTTAGGGTTTCTTGTTTTTAATTCTTGTAAACAATTTAAAAATGAGATAAACCCTAGTTATCTTGTAGTTATAATTAGACCTTGGCTTGGGCTTTAAAAATTAAACATGGGCCCTTTTCTTTCCATGTGCAATAGCCGAAATTACATAAGACCCAAAATAAAAGTATAGTTTTTATTTTATGTCATATTTCGCGTGGAAGTTCGTGTGATATCATATTCGTAAACTTTTATTTCGTACTTACTTGTCATGATAATTAATTCATAGTTTTCTTGTCGAATTTTCATTGCTTATTAGAATTTTTTTTTTTTTTTTTTTTTTATTTTTTTAATTTCATGGTCTTTTCATGGTGGGTTATGTACAGTAGCTCTCTCGGTTCACGAGTTAAACCAACGGATGTATACCATGGTCGTATTTTGGGATGTTTCGGGTTGAACATCATCACGGGAAATGTGGCAATATTTATATTGCATTCATACCCCATTCGAGCTTCCAGTGTCATGAACTTAGGGAAAACATAAATACATTTGTATGGTTGTACAGGTTTGTTGCATAATCACGGGGAAATCTTGCGGTCCTACATTATATTTACATAAACCTATGAATTCACCAACTTTATGTTGACGTTTTAAAGCATGTTTTCTCAGGTTTATAAGGTACAAGAGCAAAGAGATACATTGGTGGTCAATCATTTTGGAGTCATTGCATAAAGATTTAGAGGCATTACATTTTGGGGATATTTGTTATGATCTAAAAACATTACATTTTTCAAGGGTGAACAAGTTAAGCCGTTGAGCTTTTGTAACAACATTTATTAAATCCAATGTATCATTTTCAAACGGCTCTTTTTGAGGTCGTTCTCATATCTTGTGCTGTTGATCTATGAAGTAACGCTCCCGGACACATTATTCCGCTGCGACCCTATTTGGGGGTGTTACATACCCTCTCTAGATTATCTACAGAAGCTGAATATAGGTGTATGGCTTTAGCTACTTGTGAGATTATTTGGATTTGTAATATTTTTAGTGAGTCTGGAGTTTCTGACATTTTCCCAGTTGAAATGTTTTGTGATAACATTTCTGCTTTACAATTGGCTGCAAATCCTGTGTTTCATGAGAAGTCTAAGCACTTTAAAATTGATCTTCATCTTGTGAGAGAAAAGATATATGCTGGTGTAATAAGAACTATAAAAGTTCATAATATACAACAGGTTGCTAATATTTTTACTAAGGGTTTGGATGTTAAACAACATGAGGTTTTGTGTGGAATGTTAAACCTTAATGACATGTTCAAGGCATAAAGTTTGAGGGAGGGTGTTGGATATTCCATGTCAAACTTTATGTGGTTGAGGGTCCTTTCCTGGACAAATAATACTTTTTATCTAATTATCCCTCAAGTTAGAGGGCCATTCTTGTCTTTGTTGTTTTTGTAGGTATTAATAGGGTAATAAGGAAGGGACTCGATGACAAGCTTGGATGAAATCTAAGGGGCTAATGATAGAACTTTATGGTGTGTATAAACCCACCTTAGGGTTTCATTATCACCACCATATTATTATCTCATTCTCTCTCGATCTTATTGATCCATCTCTTGTTCATTGTAATCGTTCGACTAATCAAGTTTGTTTGATCCAGTTATTCATACAGTTTCTTGTTTTCTTTGATTGTACACGTTTTGTGTTCAATCTTGTATTTGTACTCTGATACTTCTTAAAAAATTGAACCAATGGGAGGTTGGTTGGGTTCGGTCATTAGTGTTTTATAATTTCTACATGTATTAATAAAAAATGTCAAACACCCCCTAATAAGGCTTTTATGATTTTTTCATGAATGAAAAAGCGTTATGCTCGAATCATAATTGCTTATACATTTACTTTTACCTGAAACTTGTTTCTATGAATATGTGTCATGTCATGAAGTCAAGGTTCACATACTTATTATTTAATACTAGTATTTAATAAGATTAACAGGGTAACTGATGAAGAAAATAGGTGCATTTATTCTTTTGTGAAAATACATTAAATCAATTCATATACTGTATAGATTCTATAAGTACTAAACATAAACTCACCTAAGTTCATATATCTATTTTCAGGCTTCAGGATTCATCTTCTTTGTATTAATAATGAAGTTTTTCGGGGTTCTAGTTATTGCTACGGTCATGGCGATCATGCTAATGGGCAGAGTACAGTCAGAACGTTGTCCCCTTTTCGACATAGAGAGTTGCTATGATTCGATTGTCGACCCTAGTGCAACATCACTACTATGCTGTCTTGAGCTAAGGCGGCACACAAACTGTATTTGCTACTACGCAAAACATCTCACGGACTTAAATCAGGCTTTCCTTGATTGTAATATTAACACCAAGAAGCTTTGCCATTAAGTGTCTATATAGTTTCTTTGCAATATACATTGTCATAGATAGTGACTGTCTTTTGATAAAAAATGTTATGCGAAGTCTTAAATTTACTTATATTTGATGTATTATACTTTGTTACTGTGACTAGAATATGGTGTTGTTCACTTATATTGTTTGTCTTATGGTCCTTTAAAGAGCACGACCCACAAGTCACATGCACGTTAAACGACTAAAATAAACATATATACTAGTTACAATGATGATTCTTCTTAGCGCGGTGCAAAACCAATGGCAAGACGTGGCAATATGCATGTTCGAGAATTTAAAGGTAACTAGCCAGCCAACCAGCCATTTTCAAGATAATGCGAGAACTTTGCCAGCGAGATTGATGAGAACTGATTCCTGAAAAGATCTGTATTCACTGTTCTGTGATTCCCCTCTTTTTTGATACTATGCAAAGAATTGAGCTGCAATTTTTGAGTATCTGTTTTTTGTCAAGTTGGTTAGTTGCTTTTTGAAACAGCATAGACATTGGCACTTAAGTATGTCAAAAGAGCGCAACAAAACAAACGTAGCTTCATGCTTAATGGGACCACTAGTAATGAGGGCTAGCAGGCGTGTCCCTCTAATTTGTAATGCCATGTCGGTGAAACTCTTATGACCGTAAATGAAAATAAAGTTTGATGCTTTGATGGAACAAAAGTGAGAGGACCATGATATTTTACAACATTTCCGTTAAGTAATATTAACATTGTGGTATAAAATCACTGAATGATTATTTTCTTTCAAAAAGAAATTTCATATTCAATATGTAGAATTCGCCTTATTCGTTTATATACAGGTACCAACTCTGTAGTATTTTATGCGCCACAGTATTACAGCCTTATTATAGCTCTAATATTACTTTTAGTTATCCTAATATGGCATCTAGTTTAAGATAAGTCTAATGTACAGGGCACACACTTGGACCATGCAAATCAAGATTATCCACGTTTAATAAACAAAATCTTGAATTAAAAAAGAGATGATGCCGGTATTAAGAACATTGTTTATTAGCCAGACAAGCACATGGTTCGTTTTGCATGCGTAAAAGTTTATGTGAACAAGGAATATGCATATCATAACAGAAGCAAGTTTGATGAAGAAGCTATGTGACCAGTTACCAGATCGTTATTCCCAGGCAATCTTCTTTCTGGGAACTTTTTGAAAAAGGAAGTCTGAAAGAAACAAAACAAGATAATTACTATTAGAAAAGAGTGAATGAAAATGAAAGCTTGAGGGATTGAATTCCTTTCTTTATGTAGAAGTGGAGAATATATCTTTTAAAATTTTTGCAAACACAAGTATGAATGTCAGCGGTTCAATATATTCCCATTCACCATCTTTCCTTCGGTGTGCATAAAAGTAAAAAATGAAGTCATCTTTATAACCGAAAAAACGGAATATGGTTATTCTTAGATTGACATTTTGAACTTACAGCCTAATGTGCAGTGAAAAATAATAAAGGCAGCATCCAGGATTCTTTAACCGAATTGTATGGATACTTTGGTTTATTCTGGATCCAAGACTTACCAACGGTATGCCCGATCATAACAATTTTACCCAGTGGTGCTCTACAATTAACTATTCTTTATCCGCCCCAAAAGAAATAACAGTTTCTTTTCTAACACAAGACACTAGGAAACCTTTTTTATGGTATGCATGTGGCTTGTATGCCGGTTTTGGCACAAAAGCACCGTGCACTCTTGCAGGTCCTTATTACTGCCTGCTGTTGACATCTTTTAGTCACATACGGTACTTTCCTTCTTCCCTTCTCTTTCATTTTTGTTTTAAGTTCTATTTAGCGCGGGCACGGCGCGCGCGCACACACACACACACATATTACAATGTCAGAACATGGGAAAAAGAGTAGAAGAGTGCACTAGATTATACTTTAAAGTCACATTCATATAAAGGATAGCCATGTCGTTTCATCACCTAAAAGCTAGTAATATTCTAATTATATCATACTACATAAAAGCTAATCGCCTTACACAGTTACACTAATAATGAAAGCTAATCAAATACGAAAGCAAGCTGCTCCATATTTGAGTTGAGAAGTAGTAACTAGCACACATGGTCTTGACCGAACTTATTTCTTCAGATTGCGCACCCACTCTAAGCTAGTGTCTGGTATGGCCTCACGAGTGGGATGAGAGCCCCACTAAGGTGAAGTGTCATCACCTCATTGGTGGACCCGATGAGATTGCCTCCTATGTATACAGCTGGCAGAGGTGGTGAGTTGCATCCTAGGTTCACAAGAGCCTTTTCTATTTCCCGACCCTCAGGATCATGGTCGGTTTCGTGAATCAAGGGTTCAACCCCAAGTTCATGGAACAGAATGTTCACAGCATAGCACAAGCAACAAGTGCTCTTGCTAAAAATGACAACGCCATTCTCTGATGTCAATGTTTGTATCTTGTCCATCCTACCAAACTTCTCAAGATAATGTCACGTGTTAAATATGAAACTCAAGTGTCACAAACCACTCGGATCAAAACTGAATGATCCGATGGTCAAGGAAAGTAGGAGAGGGTTGAGGAGGAAGTAATGAGATTTGATTTAATTTGAGTGTCTCGCTCTACTTCTATTTATATAAAAGAGGCAACGTTAGACTCGTTTTCTCCAAACAAGAGCATTCAAATGAGATGCTTTTCAAAGATGCTTGAAAACTACAAAAGGTGCTTTTGAAAGATAGATACTTTTTCCTTTCCTAACACCAAGGAGCAAGTTGATCCCATTTTCTTTATTGCATTTGCATAAATCTCCATTTTAAAAACATTATGGCCATGATCTGATAAACTGAGTCATGTTTAAATCCAAATTTGAAGGGTTGAAACGTCTTTTAACTTTTGTAATTAGTATTCTGATTCTGTTTAAATTAGTAGCTAGAGGTTCTAATGTTAGTATAAATGGAGGTCATCTATGTTTATACATAAAGATAAAAGGAGATTCTGTTTTCGCTAATCTATGTTTCTGACTCACTTTTTGATCTAATATACATTTACTTCAAATGATGATCAAGAAACCAAACTTAAATATTTGCTCGACGTGTGCAATATAAGAACCATAAGTCTGATTCCTGCACACT
The DNA here is from genome assembly GCA_026074375.1 of Tanacetum coccineum. Classification (NCBI taxonomy): domain Eukaryota; kingdom Viridiplantae; phylum Streptophyta; class Magnoliopsida; order Asterales; family Asteraceae; genus Tanacetum; species Tanacetum coccineum. Next base: position 55,725 of record BQNB010011123.1, read on the forward strand.
CTATGGAACCTAAATACGATTCAAGCTCGTCGATTACGACTAATTCTAACAGAATTCCTTCATCATCATAAATATTATTCGATTAGAAAGATCTATAATGATATTGCTTTCGGTGAGGTATAATTCTTGATAACATGCCCACCAACTCGCTTACATCATATATTACTTGTGCTTATTGTGTATGAGAGAGTTTATTCATACATTTTGCCTCCATAGAGTCAAAATATTATTGAAGTCCCAAGCTAGCTTTGTGAAAACATTAGGTTACGTTTAGTTGGTGAGAAATGGGGAATTTTTCTAAAAAAGTTTTCGCAAAAAGCTAAAAAAAGTACGGAACTTGTTTAGTCGCAAATTTTTGAATGTTTTTTCTAAGAAAGTGAGAAGTTCAAGTTTCAAAAACTATAACTTTAAAAAGAGCTATTAATAACACTACTAAACATTTTTCGTTACACTTTCTTTACAAATTCCTTGCATTTTTCATTTTTCTATATAATTTCATTTAACCACGTTTAGTAAAAATCAAGATCGAGAATCATGGAATTTTTCTACAACTAAACACACCCTTAGATTTTTATTTTCAGAATTAACAACATATAGATGGTATACGATTATTTACTATTTGCACATAATATCAGGATTCTGGATACACGTATTCTACTCATCACTGCATGTGTTGCTAACATTCACCTTCATTCAATGCTAGTTAAAGATATACGCAAATGGGCAGGTTCTGCAGCCCGGCAAATGAAACTCGGGCACAGGTCTTAAACACTTGCTGAATATGGTTTTTGACCATCTACCCATACCCTATAAGAAATAGAAGCCTCCTGACCCTAGAGACCCATTTTCAAAGTATATAGCATTATTGATATGCTATTTTCAAACTTTAATAGAGAGACTACCTACTGTTCTATAAATTTCCAGTATGTAGATATATAACTTAATGTAACGACTTATACCAGTCAGCTGCACATCACTTATCAACATGCCTATATGATAAACATCTCGTATTGTGGTGAACAATGACGGTGAGGTGGATTCGAATGCATCCACTCTTATCCACCAGACGCTCGAGGTACTTTCCTATAGGTTTGATGAAATGCAGGGGGAGTTGAAAACCTTAAACTGCAAAAGACTCCTAGGGGGCCTTAAATATGAGTGTTTATAGCGAAATCGACTATCATTAACATATTTAATTTGAATTCAGATACGTAGCAGTTAGAGGTGGCAATTACTATCCATTTGACATGACTTATCCCTGTCAAATGGGTAAAGCTAGAAGATTGTAATACTTTCCTGCTAAATCGCTTTATTACAGAAGGTAGATTTCTGTACTTTTAGTTATGGTATAGCTTTTGTAATCATAGCAGCAAATTATTATTACTCTATATCTCAATCCGCAAATGGGGTAATGGGCTGCCTTTTTTCTGTGGGCTAAATGTTGTTTTCCTGCTTGGTTCAAACGTAGCCCACCTGTGCTTCGTATATTTCTTTTTGGTTTCTAGAATATCAAAATACCACCGGGACAACACTCGGTCGAAGGTACTTCCCCCAAACATACTCCTTTTGAGCTTATCTAACAAGTTTCTTTAGAGGGAGTGTGCACAAATTATAGAAGTTGTTGTCATCAATCCTTTGCAGGTATGTTGTTTTATAAAATCCGTTTTGATTTTTGGGAAAAAAAAATTGATTTTGATTATACCTTAAAAACAAGGGATAATCACAAAAATACCCATTTTTTAACCCCACTTCACAAAATACCAAATTATTTTCTCAAAAAGTCAAAATACCCATAAAAATCGCAATTTTTGACAATTTTGCGAAGTTGAAAAAAAAATCAAACATTTTAGATTTTTTTAGGAAATATCGCAACCTTAAAAAATCTAAAATTTTAGATTTAGATTTTTTTTTCAATTTCGAAAATTTCCGATATTTTTCAAAAATATCTAAAATTTTCGATTTTTTCTTACAAAATCTAAAATTTTTGATTTTTTCAGAATTATGTGTAAGTCACCTGCAAACGAAGGTCTGTTTCATTTCAATAGCCATAGTACGTATAAAAAGCCAAATAACATTGTTACTTTGCGGGTCACATTTTTATGTTACGAGATAAATGGAGAAGAAGTTACTGATTCTTTCCACCATATCCAAATTTTAGCTTATGGAGAACTATGCTCAGACTTGGAGATATATTATAGTAATATATTTGCCTGATGTTAAATGGGCTTTTTTTACTATTGATTTTGATTGTATGATGAGTTTACATGGTGGGGGACAAAGTCAGTGTGTGGAAATTTTTAGTTGAAATGATTTTATGTTCTGGATTGAAATTAAATAAACTAAGGTGATGTATAATTTCCAGTTAGGGTTATTATGATTTATAGAAATGATGTGTATACTGTATTTATTCATTAAGCTATTAAGTCAGTAGTAATTAAGTTTCTTGGTGTATTTAATCTTGATATTTTAGATAAACGCAGTATTGATCCTTGTTTAAGTTTATTTGAGTATATGAAAAATTGTTTTCTCTTTGTGGCGTTTGCAGGTGACTACACAAATTTTAAAAAAAAATCGAAAATTTTAGATTTTTTAAGAAAAAATCGAAAATTTTAGATATTTTTGAAAATATCGCAAATTTTCGAATTTGAAAAAAAAATACTAAAATTTTTGTGTAGATTTTTAAGGAAATATCGCAATTTTGGCGATATTTCCTAAAATATCTAAAATTTTAGATTTTGTTTTTCAACGAACTTCGCAAAATTGTCCAAAATTCCGATTTTGTATGGGTATTTGGCTTTTGTGAAAAGAATTGTATTTTATGAAATGGGGTTGAAAAAATGGGTATTTTTTTGATTATCCTTAAAAACAATTTAAGGAAGGTTATAGTCGGCCTAATGTTTTGGTTAATTTTGTTATTTTCTACTATAGATTACATATGTGGGTATGTATGTGTGTGTGAGTATTGTTTCCTTGCTGTGAAAGGGTGTTTGGAGTTGTGTTTTATAAATGATCAATATGTTTTTTTAGTGACCCGATGGTGCCTCACTAATATTAGTACTAAATCCAGAAACAGAATTCCTTGCTGACTCATAACCTAATTTAACAGCTTCAGAATGAATCATAAACATATCATCAGAAACCATTTTAAGGATATCCCATAGTCTCATTGTTTAATCACCTGGATGGGGACAAGACTCATAACCTCATTGTTTAACAACCGTTATAAGGTGTAATAACTTTCTGCTACCCGTCGCACTACAGGCGTCTAAAAAGAAGTGACATAATTCAGAAACCGTTGTTGCTAATATTGGATTGAAGCATCCTATGAGTGGAGGTATGTTGCTATTGTAGTGCGTGTTACCGAGACCTTGGAGAATGAAGGTATTATGTCATATATGTTATTTTGTACTCAGATTTGTATAAGCTTTTTTTGTTTAACATGTTACAGGGGTAGATTATCGTGTCCCGTAGCCTTCTAGAGAGTCATTGACCGTTTGTGGCCCGACATCTCAACGACCGAATGCGAACCCAGTTATGTGGTCAAAAAATATGCAAGCTGCTACGGACTTGAACAACAGAGGTGCCCATTTTGTTCGTCAATGTAATACGTTTGTTCTTCCTTTATAGTTACATATTGCTACTACATTAGCATAGGCCTGACGTTTTTTATATTTGTGTAGATACACCTGACTCATTGCAAGTTCGAAGTGGTTTTCCAAGGACAACAACACAACTAGAAAACGTCACTGGCACTTCGTGTTCCCATAATGATCGTGCAACGTTATTAGCCACAGGTATGGTGATTTTGCTTAATGTTTTTGGGGTTTCTTCATTTGAAGCTCTTAATTTGATTTTCTTTTTCTGATTTCATAGTTATTCATATTTTGGGGTTTTTGGTAAGTTTATATGTGGTTGAGTTAGTTAGTCGATTGAGTAAAAAATGTTATATACTAATTAGCCAACAAGTAATATGTTTAAGTGAATTCACAGTTTAATTTTTCTTTGTTTAGTTACAGAATAAATATGATCGGTTTGAGTTATTTTATGGAAGGTGAAGTAGGAGGAGGACCTGTTTCGGCAATGGAAGGCCAATCCCAAGAATCAGTTGATGCAAGTCATGGAGTTTTGGATGTGTTTAAGACTATGGTTCAATTAAAGGTAACTATGTTTTATCGATTTTCAGTTTCATATAATAAAGTGTACTTAGGTTTTGATTTAGTAGTGAGGAGGAGAGCTATCACACCTACTTATGAAAAAGATAATTGTATTCTTTGTATGTATAGCATATAACAACTTACTGTTTGTGCATACAAAATATGCAACATCATTATATTTGAAAGAAGGGGCTGGAGTCGGTGTGTAATGTTATGTTAAGCGTAATATAGCTGTTTGGGAATTGAAAACGTGATAAATATTGGGCGTGTTTGAATAATCTGAATTTGATCATAAGCTGACCACGGTTAAAGATAGTTTTATGAGTTTTATGGATTGCCAAACACATTTATAAGTCAGATTAACGAATCATGTATACGCTATAAATTAGCAACATATATTCGTTCATGTTCTACCTTAATAGGTGAACTAAAAACTGCCCTTTTTAATGTTCCAGACTTTCAAAAAAGTGTTATAATATGCACGTTTTGGTGACATGTCTCAGAAAAATAGTGACACGTGTGACGTGTCACATGCTTTGGGAAATGACAAGTCACCAAAATATACACATTGAATGAGCGTCTTTAGTTCACGTACCGAGTTGAAACATGAATGAAACTAAATTGCTTTTTTATGGCCTAAACCCTTTATAAAATGCATAAACATTATATTTAACTACAATTCCATTTAATTTTTGAGCTTCAGTCAACTTCAAAGGTAAAATTGGGAACAGACTCATACCCATCCAGTATTTCACATTTTGGTTATGACTCACTATTTGTTGAGTATTATAGTGGTAATATTACTGTGATTTGATTTAATATGTTATGCAGGTGCTATAGCTGCCACTTTTGCGTGCCTGTTAGATGTGATCAAGACTTAAGCTCTTTCAAATTCATTTAGATACATTAACGTCTTCTAATCCTGCAATTTGCAGGGAAATAACAGCAGCTAGCGGATCAAATCTAACGTCCAAAAGAGCTGGAAATATGATCATCGACCAACCTAAAAGTATCAGCCTAAGAGACTTGAAATCTACGCACAACAACAAATAGAAGTTGGAGTATTTTGAAAATGGGCGACAAGATATGTAACAAACCCTCGGCCAGCAGGTTTTTGTTGTATACTAATTGACAGATAGTTTAGTTATATAAATTTCTAAACTTAAAATCCACATCTTCTTGAACACACACAATAAACAAGATTTGCTTTTTTTCTACAGGGATATATGGATTCACAATATACCGACTACTTCAACCGCTGGCTTGAACTTAATAATGCGTAAGCTGCGTTCCTTGCCTTAAACATGTTAACTACGAATAGATGCGCCAATTAACATTTCATATAAAATTATGCAGATACAAAAAAAACCCGATCCAAAATCAGTTCTCAACATCCAAAGGCAACGGCATCAGGACCTTGAACTAGAAAGTAGAAACCGGTCCGACTATGTGATGTGCTAGAAGTGAACCCAAATAACGACCAGGTAATTCACCAACCCTTCTTCAATATTGTACTTACTAGAAAGCGTACAATATAGGGGGTTAGGTTACAACCGAAGCAACTATATAGAAAATCAAAACATTGAAACCATGGTGCTACCAAAGGTGTTCCCTGGTGCCACAGTCAACTCACCGGGAATCCGGCAGTAGCACACAATTGACTACGCAGGCAGTAACCCCAAGAACATGCCTTCGCGGCAAAAGAAAACAAGAACGATGCACCGAAAAAAAAAAGTCGACCACCAAAGCTTTGTTTCAAGAAATGACAACAACCAGCGATGACGAAAGCCAGAAAAAAGCAAAACACTTGAGTTAAATGTTGCCAACGACAAGCTGTCTTTTGTATGGTCCTATCTTATGTAAACAATAGTAGCCTTGGTGGTAAACAGTAGCGCAGGCAATGTATAGGATATGCCATAGCTACTAGCAATCTTCTGGGCAGGATACAACACTACCTATTGTCTTTGTATCATTCTGTCGGAAACTTAGGCAATGTACATGATATGTCATGGTTACTAGCAATCCTATGCTAAAGATACAACATTATCTACCTTAACTGACAAAATGTAAACAAAAACAGCGCACCATATGTTGCAATAACATGTTAGCTCCCGCCGCAACGCGCGGGTCATTTTCTAACTTGTTATTTATAAAAATTGGAAAATATGGATAAAGACTAAAGAGGGGTGTTCATGTATGGCCCATCCCACCCACACATAAATGTTACTCATTTTGACCCGATCCAATTTTGAACGACATTACCTAACCCAGTAAGCCACATGACCAGCCCAAGTACCAACTTCTAGTAGTAGTCATTGTTTTCAACTTGTAAAATAAATTTTCATCTTGACGATTTAAAAGCAAAGTCAACATAGTTCCCTTACTTCAACGATAGACTCACAGTGAGCTTAGGTTCTCACATAGGGGGCCGGGCACATTCGACTCTTGCATATCACCTAAGCTCATCATATGCTCGAAAACAACTCAAGCTGACAGCATGGTTTTTTTTTTGAAAGGCAATTTATTCCAAACCAAACAAACAAAGGCATCCACTACCTTAACAAGATGCTTAATGGTAGAGGACCCAAGAAAGAAAAATTACAAGGCACACAAACAAGAACTAGACAAAAGCCACAGCGCTAGCCTAAGACGAGATAAACCAACCTAGGCTACAAATACAAACAAATACTGTGAACCTAAACTATAGAGGAAACAACACTATCTCAACTCATAGCCGGCCCCATGAAGCAAATAAAGACCAGCCAAGCACAAGAGCTGCTGAAACAAAAGAGCCAAAGACCAGGAGAAGCATCAGGATTGAAACAAACCAGATGCGGACCAGATGCTGCAGAACCTCGATTGACAGCCCACAACAAAACGCACCCTAACAAACTGAACAGTGTCACGGAAAACAAAGATGAACCAAATCAAACTCGAACTCGACATTTAACCGGATCAAAAGCCAATGTTGCCAATTCATCTCGCTTTTCTTTCCGGATCTTCTCACTATCCACTCGAAACTTTTAAGTTGGATATCTTGAACTATTTTATTTATACTTGAAGCTTTCCCTTTAAAAACACGCGAATTTCTTTCTTTCCAAATATAATACCCAGATGTCCAAATTACCGATTGCCACAATCTAGATGAATGACTAGGAATGTTAACGTTTCCATTAGAGGCGAATAATTCCTCAATGGAAAAAGCATTAACACCCCCAATCCTCCACCAACTATATACTTTTTCACACACGCTCATAGCAAAATTACACATTACCAAACAGTGAGAACAAGATTCCACCATGTCGCCGCACGAAGGACATAATAAGGAATCTAAATCAATGCCCCTTTTATCTAATTCTTCACGAACCGGAAGTCTACCCTTTAGCGCCCTCCACACGAAAATATTGACTTTTTCTTGGGACCCATTTGTTCCATATTGTTGCCTCGCCCCAACTACCTACGCTAATAGTCTTTTCTTCCACCAATTTCGTTAGATCTCTAACCGTGAAGTCTCCATTCTCTTGTAGCGTTCACAGGGACGGAACCTGGACCAAATATAAATGGGTGCACAAATTTTTTTGAACCGTAGCTCTAGAAGCACTTTTCGATGGATCGGGTGCATTTAAGATACATTAAAGAAAAATCGATGTTTTTTTCAAAAATTAACACTAAATCGAAAAAATTCATAGGGTTCCCGGGCACCCGCGGGAACCCCCTGGTTCCGTCCCTGAGCGTCCACCTCCAACGATCCCTACAATCAAGCTTAATAACAACATTTTGCAACAACACTTGTAATTCCTCGAAATCCTTACAAACTCTCCCTCTAAGATTTCTAACCCAATCCCATTCCCAACACCAAGTATTATCTATCCAATTCCCTTTATCTCTCACCCTACACTCTTTACTTATATCAAGATGGTAAAGCCTCAGAAATCTAATATCGTTTCCATACCCCACTTCACCCACAAACGAAGATACGAACTCTATACCTAATTGTAACATCCCGATTTTTATATAATGTTATTTGACAGGTAAAGTAACGTTAAATGCTAAATAACGATTATGAAAGTATTTGATAAGTTGTGTTTAGTCCCAAATATCAACTAGCTTAATATGTTAACTAGTGTATCTTGAGAGGCTTAACATGATTATTTGCTAACTACTTTAGTTTTAAGCTAATGAAGTCAAATGTTGACTTAATCACAGATAACACCACAACAGAAGGTGTGTGTGTGCGCTTCATCACTTTCAAGTTTTAACAAGATAAGTCTTATAAAAGTAATAGTAGCTATGTGTGTGGGTTAGAAGATAAGACAGTCTTTGTAAGTGCTCTCGAATAAAAGTGCATTTTTTTTAGAACGACAACTATTATAAAACCAACTAGCAAGAAGCTAGAAAAGGAATTACAAAGAGATCAAATAGGGGTGTT
>BQNB010011123.1:65704-82218 GCA_026074375.1 Tanacetum coccineum
AACGACATGCTTGGTAAGATGCTTGGATATTATAGCTTCTTGCTTTACCTAATAAAGTAACTTGTTAAAAGATACTCCAAGTTATGTGGATGTTATGGTTAGTTATGAGGGTATTTATAGAGTGATACATATGCTTAGGCATTTCAACATTTCGGACAATGATCGAGAGTCGTATGTCAAATCTTGACTTAAAGTCGAGAGAAAAAGGAAGTTGCATGGCATGTGATACTTTTACTCTAGCTAGTTGAAGATATAGGAAACAACATAGACGATCACATCATGTTCAATGCATACTGATATACGTCATTTTCGAAAAATCGTTATCTAGATTAGGAGTCGAATTAGCTTGTACGAAAATCGCATCAATAGTTTCCCGTATATGAAACAGTATAGACGAAGATAAACCAGAGGCGGACCCAGAATTTTCAAAAGGGTGTTGCACAATTTTTTTTTCATAAGTACCAAATTTTTATCTAAACACTATATAAATAGTAAAAATGACAAGCTAGTCAATAAAGTACATTGTCTCTTACCATTGACCTCTTTGAGGTTTCGAGCCTTCAAAATGCTTCATCACGTCTTCATTTGTAACCTTTACAAATAATTCTTTTTTTATGTTACAAATTAAAGCATCATTCATATAATTTTCACCCATTCTGTTGCAGAGGTTTGTCTTTATCAATTTCATTGCCCAAAAACATCTTTCTACGGTTGCGGTTGCTACAAGTAAGAGTAAATAAAACAATAAAATAACAAAAAGACTTACTAGACCGCAACAAGGAAACACTAGCACGTGTTTGTCACGCTTAGCATTAAAGAGCCGAGGCATGTGTTTGACACGCTTCCTTTAAATCTGTTTTCCTGGGTACAACAGCCGAAACAGTAAGTTATACTGCCGGACTTAACAAACTGCCTGGAATATCATATTTTCAAATGTGTACTCCATATGTTGGAAATCAATAATACTTATTGATTTGATGTGTGTTAAACCTATGGAATTAGGGTCTCTATTTATACACAATAGAGTGCTCCCAAGTTTACCCATTCCACCGATGGGGGAGAGAAAATAAATGTAAAATTCCTCTTTAAGCATGGTACCGAATGCCTAACTTTGAGACGCAATATCTCATTCACATCAACTCTATTTTGGACAATAAAAGTTCATTAAGAAGCTCTCTACAAGGAGAACGCAAAGTTACAAATGATTACTTATATATATGACACATACATATAGATAATTGTGTTCAAAGTTGGTCAAAATCACTTTGGCAACCAAATTTTCCAACAATTAACCTTTTAAATCTAAAAATGATCATGACATACACTAGCATTCATAAAACTGTGAAAAAAGGCTCTTAATATGATTGTAGTATTCAAAACCCTAAAATAAAAGAATATCACTTAATCATCAATCTGAATTGTATTTTATGTACATGTAACTCCTTTTAAAATAATAATAAAAATACTTTTTAATATCTACCTTTTATGTTAGAATGAATGAATGATACTTATTGTCTTGACGTGTAGAATAAGTGGGAGTTTCTTTCTTGGACGAATGGATGAACAAAGTAGACGAATGAATGAATGATAATTGTGTTGTGCAGTTTTACTATTAGGTGATTAGATTTAATTAATTTGGGTTTATTAGGCTTTTTATATCTTTACAATTATATTTTGTGCTGGATAAAAGGTGCACCATAAACAATTAGTACACTAACTAATTTTCACCATAAAGAGCGAAAGTAGCGAATTTTTTTTTGGAGGTTGCACATATCAAGAAATGACGATTTTCCAAAAAAATTGCACTTCGTGACCGAAAATAGGGTGTAGCCCGTGCTACACCTGACACCATAGGTCAGATAATTCTGGAGGAATCTCAGATCTTGTCAGAGTCTCCTTTTATCTCTTACTGTCAACTGTGAGATGTGTGTTTGTAACATAAACTTAGGAGTCTTGTATGCTTTACTAGAGAGAGGTGATGCTCGCGAAAGAGGAAGAGGTAAGGTCTCGTTTATTATATAGCGAGTATGTAATGGGACTCGCTGTTAGGTAACGATTTTTACTTTTTTTATGGAATGGGAGTAGGATTGAATCTCTAGGTTGACTAGTAATGGGATGGTGGGAGGAGTGTGAGCCTCGTTATGACTTGCCTAGACGCGAAGATGGCTTGTGGGTGGCTCATGTGACAGGTATTGTTGGAGGTCATGGCGTGATTCACTCTATTGTAGGAGAGCGTGATGTGGGATCCTCTTGTCATGATAGTTGTCGAATTTGGGTGATGCTAGTTAGTGTGCATGACTCTCGATCGCTCGCAGTGCTCTTCTTCCTCTGGTGGTGCAACTGCTGAGCTGCTGCTGGGTACTCTCATCAGACACAACCTTCAGGTAATTACCCACCTCCAGGCACACCAGACACAGCTACAGCTGCAGGGTACTCTCATTCAGACACAACATCAGGTACATAAGACTCGCTTTCAGATGCATCAGGCTGAGTTAGCAGCACTTCGAGAGACTGGCCGTAGGCGCCAGGCACAGATGGTAGAGACCCTCCAAGTCATTAGAGACATGAGGCGAGAGATGAGCGACATGCAGACCGAGTTGTTAGCACTGCGAGGGCAGCATAGGAGAACTAGACAGCCAGGACCAGAGGCTAGGATTCCAGATCACCAGGATGCTTCTGGGGATGCTGACAGTCATATCCAGTGATTTATGTTATTTTATCTTGCTAGGTCATTGTACAAGCATGTTAAGTATTAGGGGTTTTCCCAGCTAACATAGCCTTAGATCTTTTGTATTGTATTATGTGTAATCCGACAACTATTTCATGTAAAAATTTTCAAAGTTATGAATGAAATGGATGTGTTATGTTGTACTATATACCTCTCTTGTGTCGATATCTCATCTATACATTATTATATTCTGTCATATAACATCATGTTTTGTCTTTTGTGATCTAGACAAACCATGGCACCTACGACCAAAAGAGGACCGAATACCTCTATTAACGACACCAACCCAAACAACATGACTCCAGAATCCATCCAAGCAATGATTGACCAAGCTCTTTTTCGAAACTCCACCAATGGAGATGGAAGCCACAGTTCGTACAAGGATAACCGAAGGAACGTGCAAACTGTGTGCCCTTGTTTTTACACTGACTTCATAAAGTGTCAACCTTTGAACTTCAAAGGGACTAAAGGCGTGGTCGGTTTGACTCGGTGGATTGAGAAGATGGAGTCAGTTTTCAATATCAGTGGTTGTGCTATTGAGAATCAAGTAAAGTTTGCCACCTGCACTCTGTTAGGTGCTGCTTTGACTTGGTGGAATGGTCAGATAAGAACCTTAGGTCCTGAGGCATGTGCCATGACTTGGGAAGGACTCAAGAAAAAGATGACGGACAAGTATTGTCCGCATGGTGAAATCAAGAAATTAGAAATCGAGTTGTGGAACCCAAAGGTCAAGGGGAACGATGTTCCAGCATACACTGAATGTTTCCAAGAACTAACCCTGATATGTACCAAGTTTATTGCCAACGAAACCGAGAAGGTTGACAAGTACATCAGTGGACTTCCTAACAACATTTATGGGAACGTCAAGTCTGCCAGACCCAAAACATTGGATGAGACTATTGAGTTGGCCAATGACTTGATGGATCAGAAACTCCGCACCTACGCAGAAAGGCAGTCTGACAACAAAAGGAAGGCTGATGATTCATCCAGGAGCAACCATGGTCACCAACAACAACCCTTCAAGAGGCAGAATGTCGCAAAGGTCTACAAAATGGGGACAGGCGAAAGGAAGCCTTATGGGGGATCTTTGCCCAAGTGCACCAAATGCCATCTTCACCATAATGGCCTGTGCACCCAGAAATGCCACAAGTGCAACAAAGTAGGGCATTTTACTTGCGATTACAGGAGTACTGGTAATACAAATGTTGATAATACTCAGAAGGGTAATGGGGCAGCTCCCAAGGGAAATGGTTGTTTTGAGTGTGGAGCACCAGGGCATTTCAAGAGAGATTGTCCTAAGTTGAAGAATAAAGATGGAGGAAATGGGAATGCACAGGGTTGGGTTTATGCAGTTGGGAATGCAAAAAAGAGAGGAAATGCACCGGGAAACCCGGAATACCCTGATTGATGCCAATGTCGTCACGAGTACGTTTCCTCTTAAATAATCCACTAAGCATCTTTCTTATTCGACCATTGTGCGATAGAAGCTTTATACTACTGCATTTAGTTCCTTGATTAATCATCTCCAACTCCATTAGAAAATTGTTATGATGTCGAATTAGCTGATGGGAAATTAGTTGGGATAGACACTATTATACGAGGTTGCACTTTAAATTTCTTAGACCATCCGTTCAACATAGATCTAATGCCCGTAGAAACTGGTTACGTTTCGACGTCCATTTATCGGTATGGACTGTTAAGAGATGTCCGCCGTGATCGTGTGCGATGAGAAACTTGTTTAAGTTCCCTATGGGAATGAAACTTTGACTTTTTGTGGCAACGAAAAATAGTAACGAGGAGGAATCTCATGTTGACACTTTATCTATGTTTAAAAGCTAAGAGTACATGGCAAAGGATGCAGGTCTTTTTGGCGCAGATTTCCGCCAAGAAAGAGGAGGACAAGTCAGAAGGAAAACAAATAAAGGACGTGCCAATCGTCCGAGATTTTCCTGACGTATTTCCCGAGGACTTGCCAGGTCTTCCTCCGGCTCGACCAGTGGAATTCTAAATCGACTTAATTCCAAGAGCCGCACCCGTAGCTCGAGCACCGTATCGATTGGCTCCATCCAAAATGAAGAAATTATCGGAACAATTACAAGAGCTTTTCGACAAAGGATTCATAAGGCCTACTTCCTCACCTTGGGGAGCCCCGATCTTGTTTGTCAAAAAGAAGGATGGGTCATTCAGGATGTGCATCGACTACCGCGAATTAAATAAACTGACAGTGAAGAATCGTTATCCACTCCCAAGGATCGATGATTTATTTGATCAACTTCAAGGATCCAGTATCTATTCGAAGATAGATCCGAGATCAGGATATCACCAGCTTAGAGTGCGAGAGCAAGACATTCCAAAGACGGCCATTATGACTTGGTAGGGCCAATACGAGTTCAGGTTATGCCATAGGACTGACAAACGCCACCTGCGTATTCATGGACTCATGAAATGGGTGGCAAGCCTTACATGGGATATGTTCGTAATTGTCTTTATTGTTGTACATATCACTAGATTTATTCAAAGAGCGAGAAAAAACACGAAGAACATCTTAAGGTAATTTTGGAATTACTTAAGAAGGAGCAGTTGTATGCTAAGTTTCAAAATGTGAACTTTGGATACCCGAGTCAATTTCTCAGACACGTATAGATAGCAGAGATAAATGTGGATCCAGCAGCAAGATAAAATCTATCAAGTTTGGGCATCTCTAAGACACCAACGGAGATCCGCCAATTTTTAGGTCTTTGCTGGTTACTATCGAAGATTCATCGAAGGATTTTCAAAGATTGCTAAGTCCATGACGAAACATACTCAGGAATAGAATCGTTCAGACTGGGGTGAAAAGGAAGAGAACGATTTTTAGTTAATAAAGCAGAAGTTGTGTAGTGCACCAATTCTGGCTTTACCTAAAGGAAGCGAAGACTTTGTGGTCTACTGTGATGCGTCACACAAGGGTTTAGGTGTTGTATTAATGTAGAGAGAGAAGGTGGATGCTTATGTTCTCGACACTAAAAGTTACGATAAGAACTACACCACTTATTGATTTAGACTTGGATCTGGTGGTATTTGATCTAAAATATGGAGACACTACTCTAGGGAACCAGATGCAAAGTGTCACGGACCATAAAGCCTACAAACACATTCTCGATCAGTAGGAGCTTTACATGAGGCAGCGCGTTGGCTAGAATTGCTAAGTGATTACTGATTGCGACAGTTGTATCACCCGGGGATAAGGCAAACGTAGTGCCCGATGCATTGAGCCGTAAGGAACGGATTGAGCCATTGAGGGTTCGAGCCTTAGTTATGAAAATTGGCTTGGATCTTCCCAAGCAAAATACTAGGAGCTCAGTTTGTAGCCCAGAAACCAGAGTAAACCTGTGAATGAAGGACGTAGGCGGTATAATCGGAAGGGATATACCCAGGAAAAGACTGGAAACCATGTGCCGTGGAAACTTTGTTACTTGGAGGAGTTGGTTACCTTGCTATGATAGGACTTAAGATCCTTGTGATTATGCACGAATCCCACAAGTACAAAAAATATTCTATCCATCCCGGGTTTGGAAAAGATGTATCAAGGACATGATACAAGCTTATATTGGTAGCCAATATAAAGGCAGACATCGCCCACGTATGTTAGCTAAAATGCATGACGTGTGAAAGGGTTCAAGGATTACGAACATCAAAGGCTGTCAGGATTGCTAGTTACAACCTGAGGATACTCGAAATGGAAGTGGGATAAACATCACGATGGATTTTATCACCAGGCTTCCTAAGTCGTCGAAGGTTTTGACACCCATCTGGGTGATGTGGGATCGACTTACAAAATCCGCTCACTTCTTGCAATAGGAGAGAAATAATCATTGGACAAGTTGGCAAGGTTTGTACTGAACAGGATAGGTGGCATAGAAACGGGATACCTGCCTCAATTATCTGTGATCGTGATGAAAAGATTTACTTCAAATTTCTGGAGATCATTTCAGAAAGCTTTGGGTACAGATATTAGTATGAGCACTGGTTATCAGTTAATCATAAAAACTGATGGTCAAAGTGAGAGGAACAATTTCAAAACTTCGAGGCTATGCTACGTGCTGCGTGATCGATTTTGGCAAGGGCTGGGTTAAACATTTGCCATTGGCCGAGTTTTCATACAATAACAGTTATCATGCTAGCATAAAGGCCGCCCTTTATGAGGCACTGTATGGTCGAAAATGTCGATCACCGGTGTGCTGGGCCGAGGTTGGGGAAGCCCAACTGACGGGTCTGGAATTGATCCAAGAAACAACGGAAAAGATCGTCATGATCAAGCAAAGGATGCAAGCAGCTCAGGATCGACAAAAGAGCTACGCCGATCGGAAACAAAAGCCGATGGAGTTCGAGGTTGGGGGACAGAGTTATGCTTAAGGTCTCGCCTTGGAAAGGGGTCGTACAGTTCGGTAAGCGGGGTAAGCTGAATCCAAGATATGTCAGACCTTTCAGGGTGTTAGGAAAAGTTGGGAAAGTTGCCTACATGCTAGAACTTCCTCAAGAGTTGAGCAGAGTTCACCATACTTTCCATGTGTCTAATCTGGAGACATGTTACGTCCGACGAACATTAGTCATGCCCGTAGAAGGAATTCATGTTGACGAAAAGCTTTTTGTTTGTGGAGAGCCCGTTGAAATTATGAAATGGGAGATCATACAATTGAAGCGAAGCCGGATACATGGTCTAAGGTTCGGCTGGAATCTAGGCGGGGCCTTGAGTTTACCTGGGGAAACGTGAAGTTCGTTCAAACCAAAAATTACCTACCAGACTCTTCACAAACCCGGGCTTCGTCATCTACTAAAAGGTCTTAAGCTTTGAGGACAAAGCATTTTTAATGGGTGGAGACTGTAACATTTCTCCATCGTTAGTCATTGTATTGACATTTATTATCCGTCCCTATTTATTTTAGTCGATAGCGTTTACTTTTCAATAATTACTTTTAAGTTTAATTGCATTGACTAGAATAATAAATTAATGTAACAAGGTACGTCAAATTAATTAAGTTTACATCAACCATAGTAATATAATTATTGACAGATAATTATGTACTTGCCGATTTGGTCACGGTAAAAGGGGTACGTTTCGCAATAAAAATATATTTGGACAGACCCTGGGCACTACCTAGACTCAAACTAATACCCACTTTTAAAACCTTAACACAAAATTAAATTAATTCTTGTGTTAAATACCCACTATGGCGTATTATGGTCAAGAATAACTAGAAATCTTAAATTTTACACTAAGTACAATGTAAATCTAGGTTTTAATTAGATTTGTACTATATGTCTTAGTTAGCTAATACACATGGTTTAAAATCTCATTGGGATCCTATCCTTCCCTATGAAAACCTACGGTCATTACTTTATTTATCACAAATCACCTAGAAAATCCTTAAAAATCTCCTAAAGATCCTTACAAGTACTAGTACATCCTTGGTTTAATTAATGCTTGTCCTAAATGTTCCCTACTAGCCAAATACATAATGGTTAATAACCATTTTGGTTCTCCTTTGCCCGATGCCGCAGTTTAAACATGATCCAAACATCAAATAGATAAGATTTAATATCTAGCTCAATCTTGTACAAATATCCTCTAATTAAGAGGTGTACTTGTGTGGTTTAACAAAACAAGGTGTAGTTAACTAGAAAAGCTTCAAAACCACTAGGGCTTGGATTGGTTTGGTTTGTTTGTGTAACTAGAAACATGTAACCAAGTATTTGCCTATAAATACTTACACAACCTCACCATATTACACTCTTGCAACCCACACATACACGAAACACTCTCTACTCTGCTCTATTTGTTTTGGGTTACTATAGCTGAGACACTATCCACACAAACACGACATCACACTAGTAATCATCAAGCTAGGTTTATACGTTTAAGGGTTTGAAAGCAAGAAAGATTCGGTTTAAACTAGCTTGGGTATCAAGTCGAGTTTCGCTACGACTACACGACACACACGTTCAAGAGCTAGGGACCCTTGTAAGTGTCTTAGCCTACGTTCATATTTAAGTTTCATGTTTGCTTCATGTGTCATAAGGTAGGTTGATTATGAGTTAAAGCTAAACACGGGGGTTGAGAATAGATGAACATAACCCATGTCAGGCTCACAGTATACAACATATTAGACTTGTGTGGTGAACCAAAAGCCATAAGGCACGTAACAAAGATCTTGTGAATAAGCATGAATGTTTAATTATGACATGCATACGTAAAATATTTAACCAAGAGGTTTGATAACTTGTTCGGAAACGAAAACACTTTCACGTCACGTATCATAATACTTAACAACTCGTTTTGCTCAATAAAGGATGTGTACACTATAGTATATGCGAACTAGGGTTGTTGGGATATGTCAAAATAAGTTAGCAGAAGTTAGTACTGCTAGCAGGGTTAGTACTGCTAGCAGAAGTTAGTACTGCTAAGCAGGGTTAGTACTGCTAGCAGAAGTTAGTACTGCTAGTATATTGTTAATGCTGCTAGTGGTATAATAAATTACTATTTTTGAGATCTTCTAACTTTATTTTGTCAACACGAGCTCAAACAAACTCTAACGAATTTGTAACTCACTAATCGGTTGTATGATACGAGCTAAATTAGAAGTTAATACTGCCAGGCTTAAGAGGTTAGTACTGCTAGCAGAAGTTATTATACCAGCAGAGTTAGTACTGCTAGAGAGTGAGTATTGCTAGCATCATTGTTACTTACTGCTAGTATATTAAGAATACTGTCTTTGGACATTCCTAAACTGAGGGACTGTTTGAAACTTTTAAGAACCAAAAATGTAATTTTGTAAAAATAGAGGGAGAATCGTTCAATATGGAATACTTTTTTTTTCTGGGGTGTATAACGGTAAATATTCTATTTTAAACTATAAGGACTATTTTTGCCAATAATGAAAACCTAAGGGTATTTTATATAATTAAGTGATTTAAATAAACACTTATGGTATCGGACTAGTCGTGATCGTAATATGATATTATATACACTAAAGCCCTGGCGGAATGATCAATTACGGGGTATTTTATTATTAATACTTAAAACACCTTGTAAATTAAAAGTATATAGTCGTTTACACCTTCCAAGAGCAACGAGGAAAACGAATACTATAAACGTGTACACCACCAACAAGTGATAACCGTTATATAACTAGAAATTGTTTTAGTTTATACTATGAGGTCGTTAGACTAATTATGTAGACTAGACTTGACCGTATTTACTTAGGTAATTGACGGTGTGATTCACTACCTGCTTGGATATATAATATCAATCAGAGGACTACCTTCTAAGGTGAGTTCATAGCCCCATGTTTTACTGTTATTTAAATGATTTACATCCTTGGGGTAAGAACATGCTTGTTTTACAAATTGGTCGCAGGTTGTAAATTTTTTACTTGATTAGTGTTTGCCTAAGTTACCATAACCCATTATGTCCATGATCATGAACTGTTAATTGCATTAGATGTGATTGGGGATTACTTATTGTGGGCTGCAAAATGTTTTACTGAATAGGATCGATTAGGGTTTGACAATCCCGTTTCGAGTGACTAGCTGATCTCCGGGATATGAACGATACCATGTCAAATTGGGGATGTTGCTGGGTTAGAATCATTCTGGACTCTTGTTGGCAAATTCTATTTGCATTCATATATGTCGAGCTTCAGTGTCATGAGCTTAGGAAAACGTAATTACTTTTTATGATGTTTGCATTGTTGCTTATCATACAATTGGAAACTTACGGTATACCATTGATTTTCTAAAACCTATGAATTCACCATCTTTATGTTGACGTTTTAAGCATGTTTTTAGGTCATAAGGCCACGAGGTGCGATGATTCATTGGAAGTCAATAATTGAAGAGTCAACATTTAAGATTTGGGGTCTTATTACATTTTGGGGACAATTGTTATAAACCGGAATCTTTATTTTTATTGTTGAACTTTGAAGCCATTGCGGCTTATGTAACAAACAAGATTTTGTTAAGCCAATGTTTCTTTTCGAACGAAAGTTTTAGTGTTCTTTCATATCTTGTGCTATTGATCCGAATATATAACGCATTCGGATATTTAACATTCCGCTGCGTACTAGATTGAGGGTGTTTCCACACGACAGCTCCCGACTTAGGTCGTGAGTGGTATAATTCATCTCGTGAATCTTCTGTTGTTCTCGATAGCATAGTGCGTTACCTTGCCTCTTTGCATATGACCCACACAACCGAGTCTTGATTTGATGCTATCACATAAACTACAAATCTTTAAATCCGGACTGGTAACGACAGTATAGGAGCTTTCACACAAATTATTCTTCAAGTCTGAAATTGCTTTTCCTTCATTTTTCGGCACCATTATTAATTTTGGTTTTTTCTAAGTTGCGAAGTGAGGGGTGTTTAGCAATTTGGAGAAATTGCGATGAAAAAGACTATAACGCCAGGCTAATCCCAAAAACGAATCAAACTTCTGACGGCGTTGTTAGGAGCTTTCAATTCCTTCACCACCTATATTTTACTGAATCCACTTGTTGAATACCCCTCTGGTTGACACGTGTCCAAGGAAATGGGCACTTTCTGTAGCCAAAACTCGCACTTGGAAAACTTCGCGTACAACTTCTCCTTTCTCAGTAACTGATGAAATCACATAACGTCTAATTTATAGCATCATTTATCCCATCTAATTAACCCAATTTATATAATTATTGCAAAGGATTGTTGCTTAATCGTTTGTATTTGATAATTGCAGTAATTATAGAGTACTTGGTTAAGATTAGCTAAAAGGCACGCATTTTGGAACATAAATGAAGAGTTCGAGAAAGTCTACTGATCTGACAGCCAATACACTCGTATTCATCTCTAGACCTATGCGACGTATCCAAGACTTTGACGAATCAAAAGACCATTGCCTCACTTTGATGAATACGCCGTATCCATGTGAATGATACGCCATATGTAATACTTTGGTCAACGATGAAGAACATGCTAGATTTACCCAATACGTCATATCCATCAAGAAGATACGGCGTATCCGTGCCTACACTTCACCAGATACAATGAAGGATTTAAGTCCAATACGCCGTATCCAGGAACATCAATACGCCGTATTCAAGATTTATTATACACGAAGCTTCTGGAAGATATCAAACGTGGTCCTTACTCTAAGAAATCCCTAATACGTCGTATCCCACATCGGTGGATACGGCGTATCGAACCGACTATCAGAACCTATATATAGACGACCCTAAACTCAGTTTTAGGCATGCAAGTGGATTCTTAAAATACCAAAAATCAACAAAGGAGATGACAGAAGTGCCATAGAAGGTCAGAAAAGAGCTCAAGATCTTAGGATAAACTCTATTAATCTTCGTGCAACCGAATACGCGTTCGATCGAGGTTTCTTTACTTTAATCGTTCATATATCAAACCGTGTGTATTTTTACAATGACTATCGGCTGATACCTTTAGGTATCATCCATGTTTATTATAACACCCCGTGTTTTAGGACAATGTACGACGTTAATAAAGTCACTATTTATTTTTAGTATTGTACGCGTTTATTTTTAATGAAAATCGTTAAGTTAAATCGCGTAAACTAAAAATGGTCAGTTAATGTAAACGGGCATCAAGCAATTTATTGTTTACGTCAAACAGGTTAAGCATTTTGTGAGAATAATTAATTAACGTTTCACAAGCACTTTATCGGCTACGTCGAAAGTGTTTGCCTTTCGCGATAAATGACAATTAGGTTTTCCCGGAACCCTAAAAATTAACGTACTCTTCAACAATTACCTACGTTTTTATACAACGATCAAAGTTTATAAAATTTTAGGCATATGTATATATTTATACACATCACATATGATTATACAAGATATCAAATACTTTACATAAAATAAAAAAAAAAAAAAAAATTACCTAGAATTTACAAAGTAAACTTTTAATAAAAACTACACAATGTACATTTTTAATATTACTTTACACTTTTCTTTTTTATATTACAAGTAAACATATTAATTATATAAAGAAACTAGCTAGAAAAATAATCCTAATCTTCATGGGATGGATTTCCAAATTAGAAGGAAACAAGAGACCAAGACTTTAAGCCCTCAGCCCTTGGTTCATATTTCTTGTCCCCTTAAACCACGTCACACCCCTCCCCCTTTGAATTTTCTTAAGTCAAAGTTTGAACTACAAATAATCTTATTACTCTCCTATATATATTATGGCATAATAAGAAAGTTTACACACTCTTTTACTGTAGAAAAAAGTATTTCTTTCTCTCTTTTGTAAAGACCTAAATACCCGGCATTATAAGCCATCACACCCCTCTCTATCAAATCCATACAAAATTTTATTCAACCTATACCCTTCTATACACATCCATTCTAAGACATTCTAAGGTATTTCCAAGCATTGGCTAAGCATTTTCAAGTGATTATCATATAAAAGGAAGCTAGGGTTTTTATTAAGAAAACAAGGGTTTTCTTTGTACAAGCTTGTATTCTAGGGCTAAACAAGGGTTTAGCACTTATGTGTCATCATCCCTAAGGTCTTCTAAATTCCTTTATACTTTTTATTATCATTATTTTATGTGTTATATGTTATATATGGCTAAATCACCACTAAGGACTTTTAAATATGTAAAAAGAGTTAACACTTATGTTTATGAATTTACACACTTTTTCTTATGTCATATGGTCATATATATCATGGAAAAATAGATGTAAAAGTATGTTAACGTGTCGTTTAAGTATAAACATGTTTAGGTATAAATTAGGGTTTTAAAGTTTACTTAAAAAGGTTGTGATTAAAAGTATGCATAAATGTATAAAAGGGTGTTTTGTTTCGAACTTCATACAGTAGGTTAGTCATTTTATAAAAATAATACGCCTTATGACGATTCCAAAATGATAAGAAACTCGAAAAACCGATTTATAACGAAAAAGATACGTTAATTACGATTTTACGACGAGAAATACTTTTATAAAACTATTTTTATAAAAAGCACTATTCATTACAGCAACTCATATTTTTAAAACATCAAAAATATGATATAACTTTTAATTACGAGATCGTACTCGAAAGAATCGCTAAAAACGGAACTATAACGAATAAACTACGACATTTTCGATAATTAAAGTTTATAAAAGTAATTTTATAAACTATGAACAGTAAAAGTACTATTCATCAGCGGACCCAACTTTATAAAATATAATACATCTTTTAATAACAAAGACGTACTCGAAGGAATCACTAAAATCGGGATTAAAACGAATAAGTTATTACGATTACAAGTTTACGCTAATTAAAACCCTAAAACGAGTAAGGAGCTGTCGTGAACAGTAAAAACACTATTCATCGCAGAATATCAAAAACTTGAAAATGTAATATTTTGATCACTCGTCTTACTACGAAGACGTGGACGTAAGAAACGCGAGCAACGGGCTTAAAACGACCAAATTAGGTCATTTTTACGAAAAGTATATTTATAAACGTTTTCACTTTATAAATATTATTTTACTAAAACGATTAGTCGGTGATTATGCTATATAGAATATTGAGTGGTTATCAAAGTGCTATAATACTAGGGAGTTTCATAATGAGGCCTCTTCGGATGGCGTATCGACGAGTTGTTGGATTTACGATTTAAAGTGTCCTAACTCCTCGTACGTCATGTCATGACCTCTTTAATTATGATAGCCCGAACGATAGTACGATGTAACAACTATAAGATTATCTTCAATGTTATTAATTAAAGTACTTATTAAGTACTCAGTACTTATTCGACCTTAATTTAAATAGGTTGCATCTAAACGTTTTGCGTGACGTTTTATCTGTGTTATTTGGACTATCAGTACTCAAGGTGAGTTCATAGCCCCACTTTTTACAGTTTTACTGATTTACTATTATTTGGGGAAATTGGACGCAAGTGTTTTAAATATATTGATTATGTGTTTGCCTAATTAGCGATAACCCTCCTAAGCTCATTATCATGAACTGTCAATTGCATAGATGTAGTTGTTAATTGCATTATGTGAGCGCGAATGTTATTTAATAGTTCTATTCGGGAAACGACCTCCCCGTTTGGGTGACTTGCTATCACCGAGAACGAACGATATAGCATGTCAAATTTAGGATGTTTTCGAGTTGACATTAATCGGCAGAAATTGCAATAATAGTTATTTTTTCGGGTTAGAACATCATCACGGGCTGAGTAGCAATATTATGCAAACAAGACTGTCGAGCTTCAGTGTTACGAGCTTAGTGTAAATGTAATCTAGTCTTGCGATCTAGAATATTATGATTTATCAAACCTATGAATTCACCAACATTTTTGTTGATGTTTTAAGCAATGTTTTTAGGAGATCAATAGGCATGGGATGCCAGGGATGCATTGGGTTACATTTTGGATTGCACGCTTAAAGATTTAGGTGCATCATATTTTGGGAAATGTATTATCAACTTTTGTATTATTCAACAATGAACAAGTAAAGCTATCTACTTTTGTATTAAGTCTTTCAATTAAATCCAATGTATCATTTTAAATGACTTTTTGTGTCGTTCTTATATATCTTGTGCTATTGATCTTGAAGTAACACGCCCCGGACTCTTATTCCGCTGCGACACAATTTGGGGGTGTTACAATTTTAATTCTTAAGAACCCTAATTTGATTTTTAGGGTTTTTGAAATTAAAACCTTGTAAAAATAAAATTCCTTTGACATGAGAGATCATTAGGGTGTAAGGAACAACGTTTTAATTATAACGTAAGCACGAAAATAAATGTAGATCGAGATGAAGGAGGTGACAATTTGTGTGAGAGTTTAAGAGAGAAAAGAAAATATAAATGTTGTGTGTGTGTGAGTGAAAAATAGGGAGGAGTGGAGGTGATATTAAACTAGTTTGGTTTTTGTCACTTTCACCCACTCTTGTTTGAGATCTTTTTCACTTTTCATTTATAAGTTTATTTAGGCATATATAAGTTAACACATTGACCCATAAAGTCCTTTTAGTTTTAACTAGCATACCTAACAGCTTAAGTTTGCACATATTCTCTCTAAAGGCATAAACAAGTAACATTTAAGACATACATAAGCTAAACTTAATTATCTTTCCTTAAAAATGATATTTTGTAATTGTTTAAAAACCTTTATTCCTTTTATCAAATGACTTTCTGAAGAAGATATTTTACATTTTCTCCCCCTCAAACAATGACCCGTTTTCTATTTAAAGAGCTGTTGTCTTAATGTTTTATTTTTTAAAATCAAACACCATGAAATAAGATTTCTCTTATTTTAACACATAAGCGCACTGACACGTACACTTTTGGAAATATTGGAAGCACGGGTTGTGTTGCAAAGTAAACACAAGCCTTTGCATGGTCATAAAGTAGACCATGCCTGAGAATAAATTCCTCTTATGAGGTCATGTCTTCTTTTGGAAATATTTGCCTTTAAGATGAAGACCGAGTTGCTATCTAAAATAATAGCAAACCATATGGCATGTTTTGAAAAACATTTAAACTTTTGTACGAACATTATTTATGACCAGGTGTCTTTATTGAAAGAAATTTCCATGGACGTAAATATTATCGTTTCCAAAAGACATGCCATTAAAAACTTCTTTTTGTATTTTTCTCATTTTTTAATTTTGTATTTTGTTTTTATAAACGTTTTTAGAAAATGAAAATTTTTTTGGTTTTTCTGGTTATTAATATATATACATATTATACCTAGGATATTAGAATAGGTACCACCACTATTCTTCTGCTTCATCTGCCA